>BMAO01028260.1:0-16958 GCA_019973975.1 Trichonephila clavata | reverse complement strand
TGTCTGCCAGGTGATTTTTGTGTGGAATTATAGCAAAAAAACGAGAGAAAAAAACCACTAATAGCATAAGTTTTGCGCATCAGTGTATTTCCTCAAATGTATCAGTTTTATTGATTGCATGGATTTAAGAAGCACGATTTAGGAAGGAACCATCATATTACTAATTAAAATTGCTACTCTAAAGATCTGAAGTACAAAGCTGAAGAGATCAGACCGTAATCGAAGAGGATGAGGTTATGATCGTAAGAGGAAGTTGTGAACTAGAGAAAATATGTTTCATTAGAGTCTGCGATTAAGAAGAAAGTTCGAGTGTTATATCAAAACTCATCTAAGTAAAGTTGGTGTTTGAACTACCTCTGTAGTTAAAACCTGCATGGTTGTGCTCGTTGCTATTAAATTAAGTAAAGATTTGTTATTTGGATAAGGCTTAATTGTAAGTTAAGCTCCTGTTACGTATTTGTTATTGACATTATTGTAAATAAAAGTTTTTTATTTTTTACAATGTTCGTTGGTAATTTAGCTTTCAAGAAATAGCATAAGCTTCAGTTATTTTAGAAAATTCAGAAAATAAGAGTTTTTTCTAACCGCCAATTTCAGGACTTTTCTTTGAAAGTTATTTATTTTTTATTTTAAACTATATACTGTTAATAATAATACTTTATCAGGGCTTTAGTTTTTAGTATGGATCGACAAAATATATCTTTACGTGTTGATGTGCGTTTTTATCCTGGGATACATACGAGAGACGAGTGGAAGAACAAAAACATACAATACAACAGAAGAATATAGACTTCATTACAAAACGATGATCCCAGCGTAGAACAGAAGAGGGTGCGCTGCTTTCCATTCGAGACGGGAATCCATTTTCAGGCGAAATTCCAACTTCTTTTCCCGACGAAGATATATCCATGCCTTATTTGGGATGCGAACCCGAGCCACTCGTTACAAGCCGAGTGTCATATCCACCATATTGGGTGGGCAGCAATATGTCTTTATTCTGGATCCTTTCCTAGCTTCTATAAACCTAGCGATTTGTTTGAGCCCTGGTTTAGAAACTCGGGTATTATTGACATTAATTTTTTTAAATTTGATCTACTTTTAGACGACAAAGTTTGAATTTACGAATTATCACTACTAGTTTGATTTTCCTAACACATAATAGGTAACCATTGAGATACAGTAATTTTTTATAACCTGCAAATAATCTACATTCTTGAGCGTCTTTTGTGAAGTTAGTATGTACTCCTTGACTCTAGTATTTATTTTTATGGTTACTCCTCAATCACATAATTTAGAAAGATTATTAAACAAAATAAACACACGAAATTAAAATAAAAAGTATACTAATATCAAATATAAGCTTGATATCTTAAAATTAATAAACATTTTCAGACAATATTATAAACAAAACAAGAATGAAAATTAACATATGCAATAAATTGCGTGAGTGATTCTTTAATTGGTTTAATTTAATTTTTAAATGGTTAGCATTAAATTTTAATAGCAAAAAGTACATGGCTTCTAAGAGCTAAGGGAAATTCTACGTGCCATGATGTTTCTACAATTTGGATGTACTATGATTGCATGTCTCTACGGAGTGAACTCATTTTCGGAAATGTCTTGACTATTCATTTCTAACTTCACGCTAAAGCATGAATATGTAGAACTGATTACTTCGCGAGCAGAATTCATGATTAGTCTAACTAAATTACCCTGTTTCATATTTGATGCATATGTAGTTTCAGAATGCATTGAGTCTCATCTCAAATACATAGCTAATATTAAAATAAGCTACGTAATGCTGAATCACATTTATTGTGGTATAAAATGATGCTCTTAATGTAAACATTCCAGGTTTTTTTTTTGTTTCCTGAATACATCAATTAGATTTAATTGATTTTGTTCATTCGATATTTTTTCTTAATATGCATAATCCGAAAACAATAATAGTAACTAAAATCATAAAATGAAAAGAATAATAATACATTACAAAGATTCACTGATTTTAGAAATTAAACTTTATTCTTTCTTGCAATTATTAAATATTTTTTCATGAAATGTATAATCATCAACTTAAGTTATTCTATCCGATTGAAAAGAAATAAGTTCTAACTTAATTCCATCACAAAAACTTTCAAGAGGCAGATGAGTTTACATCACAAATGTATCGTTAGTATAATAAAAATGCATTTCATTGCCCATGGAATGTTTACTTAGTTTATAAGAATGAAAATTCAAATAAAGTATGCCATAGGGCATTTAGAAATCTACTAATTAATTAATGAAGAAAAGTTTGAGTAAAACAGAAAATAATTGTTTCTAGGATTCCTTTCTTCGTGAGCAAAGCTTATTAAAAAGTATATAGTCGAATATGTATGAATCAAATATTCTTCATAAGAATTAGGCTACAAAAGTATTTTAAAGCTATCAAACAAGGGTCGAAAAAATAACTTCCATAATAAACTATGTGTTGGGACAGAATTTTATAGATGAATTTAGATAATATAATTTGCTTCTTGTATCTTAAATGCTTGCTAATATAATGATCTTTTTGCAGTCAAAAGAGAATTATACAAGAAAAAATTAAACACTGAATGATATTATTGAAGCAGTGCAAGAGTGAGTGAATATTAACGTCGCACTGACTAGCAACACGAGGGCTTTTGGCGACGGTCCGCGTAATTTTGAACCATGGTCAAGTGACGCGGACGACACTGAGTGGCATCCCTCCCTAACTACCACACACCAACGGGAGGACATTTGAGCTCTCGACAGATTTAACGTGCATCGCTCCCCTACACGGCGGATCTTCATTGGCACTAGGATCGAGCCCATGGCATGCTAGTCATGATCCGATGCCTAGACCACTCGGCCACCGCTGCCACAGCAGTGCAAGAGTGAGGCACGCTAAATTATTTTTTATCATTCTCATCGCTACTGAACAGAATGGATATGACTATTAATTTCTCAAATTAAATTTTAAAATGTTTTGAAGGATTAATGAATTAAATTAATAAATGTTTTAATGAATAGTTAATAAATAATTTCTGAAAATAAATCCCAATGTAAATGTCTTTTTTTTTCCTCACCTAAAATTTCATTTATTACAAAATCAATTTAATTCAAATTAAATTCATGTTTATCTTAAAAAATTTCATAGGTACCGTTTGAAAGAATTAAAACTGAAATTAGTGTCTTAATGTCATAATCGTATTGATCTTGTAGCTGCATTAATATTGCTCTTTACTCTCGATCAGTGATTTCCAAAGTGGGCTATATAGATCCCTCAGGGGTCTATGACGACCTACAAGGGGTTCATGCTGGCGAAAAAATAATTTGGGGGCCCATGAGATGTAAATGGGGATCTATTACAGTGGCTCTCATTAAACCAGTTGGTGACTTTAATCTTTAAAAAAAATTGATCAAGGGGAAACCAGATTTTACCTATTTAACAGAATTATTTACTAAATTTAGTTGAGGTTAATTTATGGTTATTAGGATACAGCATACACATTTCATCAAGACAAGGAGGATTTCAACGTTTCTTTCCAGAATTAAGCTAAGGAAGTATAAACTTCAAATAATATATATGACCAGAAAAACTTGTATATACCACTATCGTAGTAATAAAACTTGAAGATAACTGATTTTCAGTCGATCACATCAATAATATCAGTTTTCAAAAAAAAATCATTAATCTTGACGAGAACCAAAAAGGACGAGAATTTTTCATCTGCTCATCCAATTGCTCATGTAGAATTGTTTATTACTGAAAGAGAAATTTCTAGACTTTCTTGTCTAAATTGATGTATCAGAGCATATTGGATGTGCTCTACTTGTAAAAATGGGCAGCAAACTAGTATATTTAACTGAAATACATATTTTATTGCTTTCCTCTGGAGGTTCTAACTGCTTATTATAGGTCTAGGGTTATTTGGACTTAAAGGAAAAAAGTTTCAAATGAGAAGTTATAAATATCAGTATATTTCTCTATAACTATCTATTTACGACTAAAATATAGAACACAAGATTTAAAAACTCCCGATTTTTCAAAATATTCACTGATACTTCCCGTATATGGAAGGTTAACTATCAAATATTAATTAAATATTTATTTTTAATGCTAATAATACATAATAATTAATCCGGTGCATTTATTTAGTTATGAGAACAAAAACTTTTGGTTTACTGCTAAGATTTGCCTACTATTACATGTATGTTTTTAACTATTTTGTTATTATTAAACCCATTGGATAGTTCTGTTTTTTTATGACAGTTATTTTTCTTGTCTTGAGCGAAAGTGATAGATTTTTTTAATTGAAATCAGAATGCGATATTTTTCACTTATATCAAAAACACAAACTCTAGTGCGATTTTTAATAGAGTTTACTAATTATTATTATTACTGAAATTTTCACTGTTTAAAATCCTGATAATATGTCCTCTTTCTAAAACTAGAGAACATCTTAAATTTATGAAGGAGATTATAAGTGTAATCACAAAGGCACACTTATATTTTGAAACAATATAAAAAATTCGAAAATACCCACTCTTATTGCCCTTTTAAATTTGCCCCTTAAAATTGCCCTTTATTGCCCTGGGCTTTCTGTAAACATACTTTATAATAAAAAAAATTGCGTGATTATGTCACATCTTTGTTACAGACAACTTTTAATTTTGTAAAATAAAGAGAACCCTCAAAAACCAGATATAAAGTGGAATTCTTACTCAAAGTTAGAGTAAATATTATTATGTGCTATAAACTTTCAGAGCAATCGGTTTCTGATAAAAAAAAATTGTGTCATATTTGATTTTGTTTTATTCAAAGCTGTTAATATTTCATATGTAATTGAAAATAAATAAAAAAAAAAAACAGTAAGAAAACCGATATACATGAAAACCCATTTTGCTACCTATATATTCTTTGTAACAAATTAAATCATTATTATAATATTCCAAACAATTCAGGGAAGTTAATTGTTATGATGCATTATACAAACTCCTAAGAATTAAAAAAGCATTGTTGTGAAATAAAAAATTTGTGTGTTACAGTTCAATAATGATTAAAAAAGTTATTTCTTAGGTATTTATTGTTTTGCGAGCAACGAGTGAAGTTGAAATTTGTGCTTGTAAAAAGAAATTGCCTTTTGAAGTCATTTTTAGTTAAAAATAAGAGTCCAAAATGTCGAAAGTGATTCTTATGTCAGCGTTTGTTTTGCTACATTCATTGTGGTGCCTTCTTGAAATATTTGGCCATTTAAATTTGCAATATTGTCTTCACTTGATCCCTTACTATATATTTATCCAACTTCTCAAAGGGAAGTCATGTAATTTGAAAAGAGAGTTTCAAAACACTGGTCATAAAATGACTAATTCTCTTGCGATTACAGAACAAGAAGAAAATATTAAATTCAGTACAGAAATTACTGATAAGAAATTGATCGAAAACTATGAAGATAGTGAAATTGTTTCAATCAAAGATGAAATTATGTCAGGTATTTCTGTCAATAGTATTCCCGAGGACACGGATGAATTTTCAAAGAGAATGGATAATCCAAGATCTTTTAAGAAATTTTCTCGCTTCACTCAACAAAACATTTCTGGAGTAATGGAGCAGACTTCTGCTCACTCCACTGAAACTCCATTGGCAAAATACTCAAAATGCGGGTTTTATGATGACAATGGAGAGCAGTTCATCATTGACAATGCAAAATTTGAAGAGGAAGAGAAAGAAATAATTGATATTTTTAATTCAAATTCGGAAATCTTGCCCAGTAATCCATTTCATGAGAGGGGATCTTTCAACGAAAATTATCATTTCTTTCCAATTCCTTTTGATGCCTCACCATGCAATCCTGCAGATGAAGATATGAAAGAAAATAATATGCCCAATAATATGAATTTGGAAATCTTGCCAAGTAATCCATTTATGAGATGGGATCTCACAATGAAGATTATCATGAAAATTCAATTTTTTGAATGCTTCACCGTGTAACTCTGCTGATGAAGTTGTGCAAGATAATAATATTCTGAATAATGCAAATTTGGAAATCTTGCCAAGTAATCCATTTTATGAAATGGTACCTCGCAATGAAAATTATTTTATTCCAACTCCTTTGAATGCCTCACCGTGCAATTCTGCAGATGAAAATGAGCAAGATATAATACTACCAATGATGCAAATTTGGAAATCTTGCCAAGTAATCCATTTTATGAAATGGTACCTCGCAATGAAAATTATTTTATTCCAATTCCTTTGAATGCCTCACCATGCAATTCTGCAGATGAAGATGAGCAAGATAATAATACTACCAATGATGCAAATTTGGAAATCTTGCCAAGTAATCCATTTTATGAAATGGTACCTCGCAATGAAAATTATTTTATTCCAACTCCTTTGAATGCCTCACCGTGCAATTCTGCGGATGAAAATGAGCAAGATAATAATACTACCAATGATGCAAATTTGGAAATCTTGCCAAGTAATCCATTTTATGAAATGGTACCTCGCAATGAAAATTTTTTTATTCCAATTCCTTTGAATACCTCACCATGCAATTCTGCAGATAAAAATGAGCAAGAAAATACCATCGATTCTCCCAAAAAGAAAAATGTTTTTAGAAAGGTGAAATCCTTTTTCAAGAAACTTCGAGTCGGTAACTGCAATGGCTTTACGTACAAAAGATTTAAATAATTTTAAGAGCCACTTGTACGGTACACATGATACAAAACACACATTCCTTATAAAATATCGTATAACATGCAATAGAATTTTGGAAGATGTCAAGAAAACTGAATATGTTGTCAACCAAAATTTAAAAAAAAATCTTCACATAATTAATCGCTGGAGGGTTACAGAAAAGATATCGAAATGGGTTTATAAGCCGATTGTAACTTAAAATCTTAAGCGAAGGCCTTAACTCCTGACATTAAAATGTCAAACGAAGGCCTGGACTTCCTCTCCCCCTCACATTGACATTCCTAGCGAAGGCCTGGACTATTACCTGGCATTAATATGTCAAGCAAAGGCCTGGACTAATAATTCCTTACTTTTCCTAGCGAAGGTCTAGACTATTATCCGAAATTGATATGTCAAGCAAAGACCTGGACTATTAAATAATATTATTCCTAGCGAAGGCCTGGACTATTACCTGGCATTAATATGTCAAGCAAAGGCCTGGACTATTAATTCCTTACTTTTCCTAGCGAAGGTCTGGACTATTATCCGACATTGATATGTCAAGCAAAGACCTGGACTATTAAATAATATTATTCCTAGCGAAGGTCTGGACTATAATCTGACATTAATATGTTTAGCGAAGGCCTGAACTATTTATCAACTTAAATCTGTCAAGAAAAGGTCTGGATTATTTGTTGGAAATATATTACGTAAAGACCTGCGCTTATTTCCTCACATTGCCATATCAAAGAAAACACATGAGCAATTGCCTTATAGCTTCTTTAGGATCTGTGATTACCATCTATGGAAAAAAGTTTGGACATAGGCGTGATTTAATACCTCAAAAGAAAAAACTCCTGCTGCATAGTAATAACATCTCAGAAGGTATAGACTGCTACTTGACTGAAACATCTTATTAGAAGGAACGGAGCTGCTACTAGAACATAACTGTCTGAAGATGATGTGAACTGCTACTTCTACGGCTGGATTCTCTGCTATTGTGGTATCTTCCTTGCACCTGATTACAGTCATTTGTATGAGGCGGACATACACATGGCTGAAGTCATTTGAACTTCTGGAACGAAATATTTATACGGAGAACTTCGAGTGTAAAAACATTTATTCTAATATACATATCTATAGGTTTGTTTTAAACATTATTATCAATAGAAGTATTTTACTACAATAGTGAAAATTATGTAATAGCCTTTTTGTTCCTAATTTCAAAATAAAACTTTTCGGCTTTCAGTGCTCTTGTACTGTGTCATTCATTTTGTGGTGTGCCTCTCTGAGAATTCCTTTATTTTTAACTTTTGAAAGTATTATTCATATTTTTACTTTAAGCTTCATATTTTGGTAGCATATTTTAGATATTTGTATGTTTCCGTACTAGTTTCTGTTTTCCCCTACATACCCTGCAAGTTTTTCATCCCGGTAACGAATCATCCTGTAGATCAGTGATTCCCAAAGTGGTATATATAGACCATCAGGGTCTATGATGACCTGCAAGGGGTCCGCGTCAACAAAAAAATAATTTGAGGGTCCATGAGGTGTAAGTGGGGGTCTATGATAGTGGCTCTCATTAAATTAGATCGTGATTTTAATTTTAAAAGAAAATTTAATCAAGTGGAAACCAAAATTTTACCTATATTTAACAGATGTATTTACTAAATTTAATGAGATTAATTTGCATTTATAAGGTGAAAGCATAATTCTTTTTAAACAAGAACCATTTCAGCATTTCTTTCAGAATTAAGCTAAGAAAGTATAATACTGGAGGTCCCGAATTTTCTCAATTTTTGCCACAAACGATCTGCCAGTATGTTTTAACTGACGTTCAACATTTGACTGCCTTTTATTCAAATTTTGAAACCAGGTTTGAGAATGCTTTGAATATTGCAATACCACAGTAGGCAATGAATTTATATGGTCACATTGAAAAAAAATTTCACATGACAATAGGAACTGATCGTAATATGCACTAATGAAGATTTTAAAGTTTAGAAATGAATGTCGGCAATTTTGGCTTTAAAAAGGCAAGCCTGTTATTTGTCCCGAATTATAGAATATCGTGAGGAAGTTTTTAATTGCTTTTTCTAGTGAAATGGAGTTTCAGTGCGGTTGCCTATCTCCAAAACAAAAACAAAAAAAGAAAGGGGGGGGGGAGAAAGAAATGTACACTACTAACAGAGGAGATTTAAGGTTAAACCTGACAAGATAGATACCAAATGTTGAAAATTTGTTATTGTAGCGCCAGATTCATCCCTTTCATTAAACTCATTTGTTTGTTGTTTATTTTATTTTTTTTGCATATTAATGAACTTTTAATTTAATTAATCAGCATGTGATTTTTAAATTATAAACACTATACTTCACTAGTTAAAATTTTAGTTCTTTTGAAGTAGTACTAGCTGTCAAAAAGACATTTAAGTTGATAAATTTGCAAAAATTCTATGTTAATTAAGCAGGGGTCTACTTCAAACCGAAAAACAGGTCAAGGGATTTATGAGACAAAATTTTGGGAACCTCTGCTCTAGAGTAATGGTCTTCAACCCTTGGCTCGTAGGTCAAGAATGGCCCCTGAGGGCTTTTTTACTGGCCCTTCATTTGAATTTGAGGCAATTTCTTAGAAAAAATTTCCCTGTTTGCTTTTTGTCTTTAAAAAAGGCTATTTTTATGTTATTCTTGATATTTAAAACATTTCACTGGTATATTTGCTATCCGTTTCAGATAAAATTTTCTGAAAAAGAGAGATTTTATTAAAAATTTCATTATATCTTTAGTAATAATAAATATAAAAAAAAATCTATGCGTAAAATCTCGAAACTTTCAGAAAAAAAAGGTGGACATATATCTTTAACATATCCGACTATCCTTAAATTATGAATTTTGCCAAAAATTAACAATTTTTTATGATTTTATTTTATAAACCATCTTGTTAGCTTTATGAAAATACCATGTGTATTATTTTCCGTTCACTAGAACAAAAACTACAAGTGTTTTAGTAAAAGCAGATGCCACATATAATTAAGCAAGATTTCATACTTTAAAACGCGTTTTACTGGAAATGTGTTTTTTAAAAAAATGCTCTAATAAGGACAGGATTGCTCAAAATTTTTTGAAATTAATTAACTAAAGTTCTTTGCGTATGTTCTGTATAATATATGTTTTTTAACCTTCAGTCTTATCAATAAATGCTTTATTACAAAATTTACTGTCCCTTATGTTAATATAATCACTGTTTTCTTAAGCAATTTCATATAATAACTAAAATAAAGGGCTCCAGTTTTTGTAAAAATTAAAATGTCTTTTATCTTGAAGGTCATTTAAAAATTTAATAACATAGCGACACATCATATTTGAAAAATTGAAAATTTGTTCATAAACTTTCAGTACAAAACGAGCCGCATTTAGGTTATTTTTTTTAAAAAAACCAAATTGTTCCCATTTTAGTAATATTAATTTATTTTTCTCTTCTTAATTTTAGCATATTTTTCTTAAAATGTTTTAAAGAAATCTAAAAACAGCAAAAAAAGACCCCCATATCTCTGTTTTTTCAAAAAAAGCTGTCCAAAGTACTCGGAAACCTTAACAGGCTTGCAAAGTTATTTAATTTGACTTCCATTTAACTTTTTTGAAGTCGATATGTATATATATATATATATATATATTACAAAAATATGCACAAAATAGTTTTAAACCTAAGATAAATATAGTCATGATAGAATAGTCTTAGCCACAATAGTACTAGAGTAGAGAAATTTTGTAAAAAAATTGTAGAAATCTTGTAGAGAAATTTTGACTATATATATATAGTCAAAATTTCTTTACAAGAGAGAGATGCATAAACATTAATCAAAATTTTAAAAAAATTGAATTTGCAAGAACCAGTCAGTAGATTTTAAAAGGGATGTATAAAAATTGAAATAATAGAGTTACATATAAAAATATGGATGCTACAGTATTATAAACATTGCTGACTTTGGACAGCTTATGTATAAAATGATTTATATATTTAGTCTTAATCGTATATCTTAAAAATTAAAAACCTCAGCTTATTTAAATTAAACATACATAGACATTCTCGTATGATTTCTTTCCACCAATCGTAGGCCCCGTTCTGGAAAGACGTATAAGTTGAAACTTCCGTTTGCCGCTTCATATAAATACCCCAGACTTCGGAAAATTTCGCTCTTTCTTGTCTTCATAATGCACTACGCGTGTATGTTTTATTTGTGCTTTTCATGACCATGTTTATGTTTATGTGTGTCTACATGTATAAAAAACAGGATTAACAATCAACAAAGGGCTTTTGCATCAATAACACCCACATTACATCAACCATATGATCATCGTTAAAATAATCATTACCAATGGCCACGATCGTGTCACATATATGTAGAAGTCTAATTTACTCTCTGCTCATCTTTTTTATATTTATAGCTCTCATTTTTTATACCAGACGTATAACGCGCATCTATGAATTATGGTCCTTTTGTGTTAAAAGTGCATGTTATAAGCCGAACTTTATGGTAAGTATATGATCTATTTCTAGCTGTACCTTTAATTTGGTTAATTGCGGTACTGAAAATGATAAGTAAAAGTTAGGTATAAAATTAATATATATATAGTGTTGACAATATTATTTTAAGAAGCATAAATCTGACAATAATTATAAACTAAAACAAATATTTTTTTATGTGTAACATCTTTCCTCTCGATTGCTGGAGATTTGACGGAGTGATTTCGTGAAAAGGGACAGAAATGCGTAACAGGAAGTTGGGGAAGCGCGCGCTATTCAGTGAAGTTCTGTTTTTTCTCCTTCATTCGGGAGGGGCTCCGCCCCCATCCCCCACTCCCTGCGGTCTAAGCCGTGGGATCTTTGTTTTTGTTTTCTCATTTAGGGATCAGAGAAGAAGCTAAGTCCATTAGGAAGAGACGTGGTTAGAGAATGACGAACTTGGTTTCGATACCTGACTTCGATTGCTGCTTACAATTTAAACGACCGGGTCACAGAGCAGCTGGTGTTGCGATATATCGTAAACAGAACACCTCACATGTTGTGACTCGACATATGGATATTACTTATCGTCAGAAAAGTGGACTGGGTATTGTTAGTCAAGATACTGGGGACATATGTGCGGCAAAATGCTTATTTGAAAATTGACAAACAGTGATTTATGTGGTTGTATACATTTCTCCGAATCAAACGGTTCAAAAAATTAAAGATTTCCTGCATTTTTTTACTTTTACCGTATACCAAAGGTGGTTCTGCTCTTTTTTTTAAAAAAAAAAACTATCACTCGCTTCCCATGATTTTGAGTGGTGATTTTAAACTAGTGAAAGTGATTTCAGTTTGCTAGAAGCCGAGCCACTCATAGCTTTTTTGAGTGATGAACTCAAGCTCGAAATGAACACAAATCGAAATGTTTTGACAACTGACAGTGGTACAGTTATTGACGCTATTTTTCAACGGTTTTTAAATACTTTGAAAACACAAGTATATGTGTCATATTTTAGTTATCACAAATTATCATTACCACTCTTCCCCAAATTGAACAAGAATAATTATTTTTGATAAAAAAATTGCATTACTCCTTGTGTAATTAAATAAAATTTTCATTAAAGATAAAATTATTCTACAGAAAATTATTTCCAATCTACTCGATTCATTTTTTCCAGGATTTAAGTTGCTATTGCGAATTTACCACGATAACATGTCAGATGTTATACATCGTATGCGACTACTGTAAGGCCAGTTTCTTTTTTTTAAAAAAAAGCTTTCTGTTTTTAAACATGAAACATTGATTAGGAATTAGTTTATATGTCACTAAATATTTTATAATGTTTTAATACTTAGGTTAAAAAAAATATATTTTATACACTAATTTAAACCCTACTAGAATTGACCCTTCCAACACAATAAAAAGAAATAATATTTAAAATTATTCAGCATTTTTTTTAAAAAAATCAGTGTCTTTTTTTAAAAAATAACTTTCTTTTACCGGACAATGTAAAAATTATAAAATTTTTCAGTAAAACCATGACACCTAATTTATATTAAATTTTGAGAAGATATTAATATTGTCATAATTTCTAGAAGAAGTAACATAAAAAAAAATCATTTCCCATTCAAATTTCAAACAGAAATGTTTAAAAAAAATATAAAGTTTTTTTTTTTCTTTCAAAATGGTCATTATAAAACCAATAACGAAATTATTGTAGAAATTCACTTTCCAACTAAAAAGTTAAATTATAATTACCGCATTTGCTCGAATCTAAGCTGCACTATTTTCCCAGTGTTAATGCTACTGAAAATCGGGTGTGGCTAAAAATCGAAGCTAAAACATTTGTTGGGTGGGGAAAATTGAGAGTTTCCGTTCATTTCAAAAGGAAAAACGCAACCGTCTATTCTGGCTACTTGCATCAATGACTTATTCCATTCAGCAGTTTATCTTCAGTACCCAGTCTATCTTAAACATCGTTATCTGCTCGTATTTAGGAAATTTTTTGTGTGCGTTTTCACACCTTAATTTCAAAGATGTCATTAATAGTATCAAGTCAAGTTTACTATGATGCCAGTATAAAAAAGGAGATAATGTTATGTGCAGAAAAAGACAGAAACAGAAAAATTTGATATGGATGAAACAAATATACGTCGATGGCGTTAACGAAATAATATAATTTTTACTTCTAAATGTTCGTCTTTAATCATTCTTTTACGTTATTCTACAATATATTCTTTAAAAAAAATGTTGCATATCAAATACTTTGTAAGAAAAACGACTTCGTGTAGGAAAATGGCGACGCCTGCACCAATTTCGAAGTCAGCTCTGACAAAGGGAGTGACAAATCATTTTCGAAAAGTGAAACTGACGGTCAAGCATGCATTTGAAAGTTTTTAATGCTGGCAATATAAATTAATTATTAATTCATCATTTTATCCCAATAATTTTTTTAAAGAAATTCTTCAATATCGGATATTCATGAACCTTTTACACAACTTTTTTATTTTCTCTCAAAAACGTGTAGAGAAGGGGGAGGGTGCGAATTAGAATCGATGACAAAATTTTTCACAATTACATTTTGAAAATTTGGGATGCGGCTTAGAATTGATGGTGGCTTAGATACGAGTACATATGGTATATAATATATGTGTGTGTTACCGTTAAAGTGTGCAATCCATTATTTCATAGAATAACAAGTTTTTCATGAAAAAACTTGATAAGTCATTAAAGTACATAAAATTATTAAATTCCACGATTTAACTAGGTATTCTATAGAACACCGATTACTTGATCGTTAAAGTATGAAATACGGAACTCTAAAGATCTTTGAACCAGTTATTTATACTTTAAAAATAATTTTTCCAATTAGAATCTAGAGATGGCCTAATAAAACTATTGTATTTTAGATATCTGTTCCGTATTCGTCAACGAGAATTAATTTCCATTGAAGAAGTTCCAAATATTGACACAACGTGTCGATCTGTTGCAACAGCTTAAAGTTGCATTGCTGAACAAGGTTTTAAAAAGTGTTCGTGTAGAAAAAATTGTGTAATGATAAAAAGCTGGTTTGTTTCAAAAAGAATAAGCAGTCCAATCAAAAGTGTCATCACAGCAATCCTTACTCTAATAAATAATGAAAATTAAAATAATGGTATCTCCTTAAATTTAATTTAATATTTTCTTACATTCTTGTTTAAAAAGTTTACACAATGTTTTTATGAAGCAACAGTTTTTCTTCCCAGAATGCATTTCAGTTTATGATATTTAAATATAATCTAATTTTGCAGCATATTCTTTTTCCCCTTTCTGTTTAACTAATGCTAGCAATATGAATAATTATAAATTATATTATCTGTGCTTTCTCTTATTATTTGTCAATTATTCATCAGCAAAAGATATCAAATGTATTCTTCGAGAGATTTTAGCAATTTATGATCAATTAATTTGTAAAATATTTTTGAAATTGTTTATTTTTCACTTTAATGGTCTATTATTAGTTATTTCATAGAATAACTAGGTAGAGTATGAATTTTTACATCTATTATATACTTTAACTGACTTGTCTAGTTACTTCATGATTGTCCTAATTATTCTATGAAATAACTGAATTATACACACACTTTGACAGTAACATATATTTAAAGACCACCTCTTCCCTTAAAATCAGTTGTAGTATTTTAAAACAAACCTCCCTCTTTTTTATACATAAATTTTCCTGCTACAATATTTTTGACAGTCGTGTGATTTATTGATGTTGCCCGTATATCATTGTAAATTTATTAATTTGGCTTCCTAGCGTGAAAGTTTGAAGACCCCTACTCTAGAGGAATGTTAGAGAATTGCACTTGTTACTAGCTCAAAATACAAAAAAAACGTTAAAAATGAAGAGTTCCGTTTTAGCTATAATTATCTGCGGATGTATTATGCTAATGAAGTCACATGACTCTTGCCAGCACGAACAATATTTGAACCCTGCTTTCTATAAATATGGTGCATGTAAAAAATCACATTTTTCTTAAGATAATATTGCAAAATTTAACTCCTTACAAAAGTTCATCATGTAAATTTTAAAATGAAAGGCTTACTAAGATATTAGATCGGAATTTAAGCATTATTTTTTTTAAAAAAAAAATAGCTTATTTAGAATTTTTTTTTATTTTTCGTTGAATTAAATCCTATTAAATTTTGCTACAAGTAGAGTGTATCTGATTTTTTTGTATCTTGTGAATTTTGATTAAAAATGAATATAAGACTTTTCTCTGTCAATAAAAGCAACGAAAATTGGAACATAGGTTTTAGAAATTTATTAATCATATTAAAATGTGGATTTTGTTACGTGCATGTACATAAGCAAAGAAAAAAATAGCTTTCAATATTGTTGCTTAACAATAAAAGATTAAGTTCTGTAATGATAAAATGCGTTCTTCAAATGTATATTATTTAATAATTTTAAAGCCTTGATACTATATATAGAAAATACATCATTTTATATGAAGATTCAGAAGTATTGGCATTTATTAAATATTTTAAAAAAATAACTGATTTTTATTCAAATAATTAAAAGAACTACAGCTCATGCCGAACAACTTATTTTATACAGATGTTATAAATTAATAACAAATACAAGAAATAATCTTGAATTTCACACAATTTTCAATTATGCATTAACAAACAGGAAATTAATAAGTATGCTCTTCTAAAGTAATGATTTTCAGGAGCAGAAAAGTGTAATTGAAATAAACTATTGGAAGATAATAACTTAATTAAAATGAAAGAGAATGGTTCATTTCAATTAGTTTAAATTCTTCTGGTGAAACAAAAGAAAGGTAAAATTAAATAAAAATCCAGTAGTAGAAGCATAAAGTTATAAACAAAAACAAAAACGATTATGTAGCCTAGCTATTTACATGTTCTTGGAATGTCACCTAAAATAATAAAAGTAAATTATTCATCAGTTTTAATTAATTTATTTTTTTTATTTAATTCATGTTTGCATTTTTGTTGCGCTGAAATTAGATAAGTATAAATATAGGAATTCGGGAATTTTATGATTTATTTTTATTCATTATGTAATGTGTTTAATTTTTATATATTCCCCAAGTCCCGTTTCTTCAAAAATCCAATCCTTCAATTGTTCTAATTAGTTAGAATATAAAAAATAAACCGAATTTGCGCTTACAGCAATTTTAATTTTTTTTTCTTAATAAAATACGTGTGTTAAATTTGAGAAATTATTTCTACTCATTAAAACATGTATATGTTTATTAAGAATACACAGTCGGACCTCTATTGAATGAAGTCGCTAAATCCCGATTAAAAGTTCATTATATAGAGATTCATCTTTTAATTTTCTTTATAAACCACATAAAACAAATTTTAAATTCATAAACACTACATACTAAAAAAAGTAATTATTCACACCTTTTTTAAATTACTATATATTTATTTTACATATATAACTTATAAAAAAGAAAGAAAAACTGCAAGAGAAGTTCCTTGACGCCTTGATGCCTCATTTTCGATCTACAAAAAACGAAGTTACCAGTACGACTGATCAGTACTACAAATGAACGGAAACTAATTCAAGACACGAGACTCTACTGACGGTGAAAGAGGATATCGAAGATGTTTCCACTGAATTGGACTAATGGGGTTAAAGTTTGACTTCTTGGTTCAAATGCCCAGAATTCTATTGCTCTCTGAAGTTAGGCACCTAATAAAACGTTCAAGACTTATGACCGCCATAAAATGTGCTAAAAGAGAGAATAACT
>BMAO01028259.1:0-16069 GCA_019973975.1 Trichonephila clavata | reverse complement strand
TATTTATGTTGTTCAAATTTTCAATCGTTAATAAAATGCATTCTAAAGCACTCAAATAAGCTGAAATTTCATGTACACGATTAATTTGGGTTACAATACAATAATTTAATTATAATTAATAAAATTAATTAATTAAAACTAATTATTCAAAGATTTATGAATAAAGCCACGTTGGCATCATTTTTGACAATTTAGCGACCATTTTGGCGACTTGTGTCAAAACTTGTAAAGGTTCCTTTCTCACATTTTAAAGCACTCATTTGAGCTGAAATTTTCTATACACTAATGTTTTGGGTAAAAATGCGATAATTTAATTGTATTTAATTGAAATTAATTGACTGGAATTAATTATTTAAAAAAATACAGA
The DNA here is from genome assembly GCA_019973975.1 of Trichonephila clavata. Taxonomy (NCBI): domain Eukaryota; kingdom Metazoa; phylum Arthropoda; class Arachnida; order Araneae; family Nephilidae; genus Trichonephila; species Trichonephila clavata. Next base: position 15,702 of record BMAO01028259.1, on the reverse strand, counting down.
TACAAGTCACGTTGGCTTCATTTTTAGCGACTTGGGACATATCCTTAAGATTTTTTTTCTCACGTTTCAAAACACTCAGTTGAACTGAAATTTTTTATCCATGATTGCTTTGGATGACAATATGACACTGTTTATACATATTTGTATTATTTGTAACTATTTAATAAAAAGTAACTAAAATAATTTCATTTTTGTTGATCTAAGTTGGAATTCACTTAATAAAATTTTTTAAATATTAATTATTTTTTTTGTTTCAAAAGTGTGCATTATACGCCAGATTTTACGGTACCTGCATTTTTATGCTTCACCATTTTTATATTAATAATATAATAGTCAAAGCTGACTATTATGTTAATTAATTTAACAACACTTTTTAATTTTTGTATACTAAAGCAACATTTAAAGGTTTTCGTAGTGAGAATTCCGGAAAATATAAATCACTCACAAGGAAAAAGCAAAAATACTCGTCTTTAAACAGTACATTGTTTCATGGATTTTGTCTAGAACATTTTCAGACTCATTGAATATAATATACAATATTTTAATTGCTATTAATTGAAGAAGATGAATTGCAATGAAATAGGAAAAAATGTCGTACATAAGGAGAGCCAAAAGTTCGTTTAAGGTATCGAATACTAATGACAACATTTTTTAAAAAAAATGGAGATATGAGGATTTGTTTGTTTTTAGTTTAGCATTTTAAGAAAAATATGCTAAAATAAGGAAGAGAAAATAAATTATTATTACTAAATTGGTAAAGAAAACTGGTAAAAATTTACAAAAAATAACCTGTACCTGGCCCAATCTGTACCAAAAGTTTATGGACAAATTTTCAATTTTTTTAAATCTGGTGTGTTGCTGTGTTATTCATTTTTGAAATGACTTTTAGGATATGATATATTTTAATTTTTACAAAAACTAGAGCACTTTATCTCAGTTATTATATGAAATTGCTTAAAAAAAAACAGTGATTATATTAACACTAGCTGGCATGGCCCGGCGTTGCACGGGCTGTTTCAAGTGTATACATTTTTTCTCCTAAAAATTTCCGCTTCCCATCTTGGTGTAAGCACTTTTTGATGAGTGTGTGTTTGTGACTTTCCTATTAATATATCGCTAAAATACTTTTTTTTAAAAATTTTTCCACCTCTTTGCCGTCAGAAGGCCTATTCTTACCGAGAACTATCACTTTATCCCCATGAAAATTTCCTCTTTCCCTCTCGACGCCAGAACTTCAAAAAGAGTGATTTCTGTATTTATGTCATTAAAATTACGTATTTTCCAAAATTTCTTCCATTACTTTTTCTTGTCAGGAATATTTCTTTTCCTTCATTTAGCCGCGGTGTTGTACGGGCTGTTTCGAGTACAAAACTCTCTTTTCCTCTTTTTTTCCTCAGGGGAAAGATCAAATTTTCAATTTTCGATTAATAATTTACAAAACTTATCTAATTTTATCCAATAGAAAGCCATTGTACGAATTCTTTAAAATAATGAATTTAGTAATGAATAATAAAAAACAATACTGTTTTAGTTTTTTAATATAATATTAATTTACATCTATATATAGCTGCTTGGACCGGGATTTTTCTTGTGTGTAACTGTTTTTGTTATTCTGTTTTTCACACAAGGAATATGTTTGTCTACGAATTCTCCGAAAGTTATCTTTCCGCATGCACCATAAGCCCTCAAATTCTTGAATTCTGTGTGGTAGGCTTAGCACCATAATTATAATTGGCAAGTGGCTATTTTGACAGTTATTTTCGTTGCTTTAAGGGCTCTCCGAAAAGAAAAACTACCATTCTTTGAAAGCGGTTTTATGTATAAAAAAATGTAAAAAGATAGAAATTCACAAAATTTCGTGAATTTTTATAGAAGTTATACAATATTCCGTTTCAAAATAACTTGCAAGCATTGAAAAAGTTAAAAAATGTAACAATCTGCTGAAGAAATAGTTTTATCTCCTTTCGCGAAATTTAAATTAAAAAAAATATATAGGTATTTTCGTTCTAAAACTTGTGTGTTTACTTTAAAAAAGCATTTCAAATACATCACATACTAAAAACAGTTATTTTTCAGTCAAAGTGAATGATAGATAAAGGAGATAAAGGACTGCAAATTTTGCAATAAAACAGTGGATTGATAATTCTGAAGTTTAAAACACCTCTACTATTATACAGAACATACACAAAATATTTAAGTTTTTTTTTTATTTTTGAAGCTTTATTAGAGCAATCGTAGGCCTTTAGCATTTTAAAATAACACGTTTCGAGTAAAACGCGTTTTATAGTATGACATCTTGCTTAAAGTAATGGCATCTGCTTTTACTAAAACACTTGAAGTTTTTGTTCTATTGAATGAAAATTAATAAACTGGGTATTTTTACAAAGCTTATAAGATGGCTTATAATATAAATCATAAAAAGATTTGTCAATTTTTGGCAAAATTCACAATTTTAGAGTAGTTGGTACTTTAAGGACAGTATTCGAGGGAACCGAGTGAAAAACGATTTTATATCCAATGAGGAATGGAAGGGATTTGTTGGGAGTGAAAGGGACTAGTTTAGAGGTTAAGAAAAAATTCTGTACTACCCTCTTGATAATTCAAAGTTTCTCACTGGTCCCTCCAACTTCGAATTATCGAAAATTGACTGTATATTAATTTCCTCATTTTTACTCTTACAATATTCATATGGAGTTTTTTAAAATTATTTTTCATACTCCATAAACATTACAATAATTATATTAAATTGTTCCGGAAGTACTTTTAAAATAATTTTAAATACTTTTTAAAGAATTACATCTTGCTTAAAGTATTGCATCTGCTTTTACTAAAACACTTGCAGTTTTTGTAGTCGGATACCTTAAACTCTCAAAATTCATAAGAAAGGGAGAAATGACGATAAAGAAGTGCAATTTAGAGGACAAGGCTTACAAGGATTAGGATTTTTTTAGGAAAAAAAAATAGTTTTTGTCTTGCACGTATTAAAACAAAGATGTGTGTTAGCCGTAATAAGTGTCATGCAGAATGGCTCACCGCCATACTATGTTTTGATCTACAAACAGTAAAGCGATTCTTAGTGACTACCTTTGGTGAGAGCAGAGTGATTGGTACAGAACGTAACATCGCATGTCCACAATTGTTGTGCCTACTAACTTTTCTATATCAGTGGTTTATAACCTTTTTTTTTCTTCTTTTTATTGCCAATATTCAAAATTTAAAGGTAAACTAGCAATAAAATAAGTTTAAAACATTTTTTACTTATTAAGTTAAATATATTACGAATAGCCTTAGTTTATATTTCTATAAAACTGCTTTATGATTCGGTTCTGGGTTTTTATTCTTAGAGTAAAATTAAGAATTTTTAAAAATTTAGCGGCACACTTTGAGAATTTTGGCGGCACACCACTGCCGCTGCACAGTTATTGAGTGAGTGATTGAATATTGACGTCGCACTGTTCAAATACACAAGTGCTTTGGGTCACAGTGGTTAAGAATCTTCGTTTGAGCAACTTTCATTGAAAAAATAAATTAATGGAGCGTACTGTTGTCTTGTATATTGTGTTTCGCATTGTTTGTACCCTCTATTGGGGATATTTTTTTTAACTAAACACGTTTTTTTTGTTTGTTTTTTTGCTACTAAATAAATATGACTTTCTTATGATCTCTTCTTTGCAAGCTTCATGGTCTTTTCTTTTTTTATGAATTTTTAATATTTTAACGAACTTGAGAGTGTGGCTCACACGAAATATTAAAAAATCGGTGCATCCGCATTGTAGCTTTGTTCAATTTGTCAAAGGAAAAGACGTAGCCAAGTGCCGCGATATGAAGCCAATAGTGGAAATTTGTTTTTAACATGTATAAAGGCAGTAATATAGTTCCCGCTGACGATGTGTGGCGGAGTGCTCAGAGCTCCCACTACACTCAAGACTATAACTGCAGCACGGCCGTGCGCGGTCAATGAGAAGGAAGGTGTCCGCCTCGCAGAAACCCCCGGTCGCTTTTTTCATACTTCTTTTAAATTTTTTCCCCTACTGGACATTGCGTCACCACACATCATTACACACACTTACAACCTCATGGGCAGCCTTTTTTGAGCCAATATCCTCATCACTACTACATCCAAATTGGAAGACACTCTCTCTTCCACCAGATTCCAAAACCGAGCCACCAAATATCATCGCCTCGAAGCCCCGCCTACCGGCCTGCCGCCACTCGTCCAATTGCTAAGCTCCATACTATCCATCATGAAAATGCAACTTAACCAAGACCTATACAGAACTTTTTCTAGCCAGATACGGGTCTGAGGGTTCCCAGAAACCCATGTACCCGAAATTATATCCGTAGATCCGTAGATCCGCTGACGATGGTAGCATTTCGCGATATCATTTGAATTGGCGGAATTGCCCGACTATATAATGCGATAATTGAAAAATATATTTATGCAACCTCCGACGATAAAGTTCTCGATGAAAGAAGTCAGAACTGCCTATCTGACCACACTGATGAAACAAAACATTGCACATGCGTAGTGGCAGGTGTTGACCATCTGTCACCACCGTTGTTCAGTTGAGCGTTGTTTGTGTTCTGTGTAAGACTTGTTTTACAAAGTTCTTGTTTAGTGAGTTGGTTTTTAACTGAAAACAGAAAATGAATGAACTAAAGATAAATTTAAAGTCTTGTTTAGGAAACCGACCAAAACTTTTTTGATGCTGGTACGTGTTTTAAGAAGATCAATCACTGCCCATGAAATGTATGTACGAGAAGTTCACCCGTTTTCGAGAAAACTGGGAATGTGTTTCTGACAACCCCCGTAGCAAAATACCGGTGTCCTCAGTCAGAGACGAAAACCTTGAGTAAGTGAGTAAATTAATTACGAAAGGTCATTGATTATGCATGCGCATCATAGCTGAATCAATCATAGCTCCTAGGTACAATCAATTTTTGACCCGTTCCATGAGAATTCTACGCTAGGTACGACCCCAGTACGCACAAGATTCACTGTATTTTGATCACGACAATGCTCGCCCTCCCACAGGCAATATCGTTTTATAATTTCCGGCAATAAATGGGATGGTGTAAATTGATCATCCTTCATTCTCACTAGATGTCAATCCTCCAAACCTCTACCTTTTCCCACCACTCAAACTCTCTTTGAAGGGAAAGATATTTGACGATATTTTTTACATCCAACGAAACGTAACGAGGCTTTTGGATTCCACCTCAAAAGAAGACCTTTTGCAATGTTTCCAGGAAATGTATATCAGATCTCAGTGATCCATAGTTGGGAGAGGTGACTATTTCGAATGACAGAAAGCCACATTTTGTTAATATTTCATTTAATTCAATGTTACAGGACTATTCACCGAACTTCATTGTCAGAGGCAGTTTTTAGTAAAAAAGAAATGAAAAAAAATTAAAATATTTCTTAGATCAACCCACAATTCTAGTTTTTCCAATTTGTTCAATAACTACCAACTAAAAATATTCGCAAACTAAAGTTTTACCTATAAAATTGTTTCTTGAAAGATTTGAAGCATATTAATGTGCTTTCTTCCTTTTACATGATAATCTACTACCTTTCAGAAATGGAGTAAAGTTTTTCCGAAATATTTAGGTTTGTTTATTCCTCGCCAACTCTTAAGCTTCCTCTTAGAACGCATCAAAATAAGAAGGTTCTGTTTACTAAATATATGTAACCTTTTTTTTATTTCTTATTTTGTGCAAACATTCTTTATCGGCGGAAATCTGGGAACCAAAAAGACGTAATCCCTAGTCTGTCAAAAGAAATAGATGGACGGTTCTTTCGTAAAGAGAAGTTTAGGAAGATTAACTCTACCGTGTGCGCTGAAAGGGATTTAGTAAATATATTTACATTCGAATATAAATAAAAATATAAGGAATGAATAAGTGTACAGGTGAATGCGTCAATTTTCAAATTACCTTTATAATTTAAGTAAAATAGCATTTATATATAGCTATTACATTTCTATAGAAAGTTGTAGATTTTAAATTAGTCGCATTTTATTTAAAAAATGGAAAAGGTGATGAATTATTAAAACAGTAGGAAAAATATTCGCTTCAAATAAAAAAGAAATTACGAGTTAGAGCAAAAAAACCTGAGATGATCTAATGATTTTTTTCGTATCTTAAATAATTTTTTCCAATGTTCATGGTTGAATAGAAATAGCTATAGGGTATTTTTTATTTATTGATTATTTACATTTCTGTTACACTAAATTGATTATCAATATGAATTTATATTGAAAATACATTTTAGTTCATAATATATAAGGAAATCTTATTTAGTAAATGAAAACATGGACTAAAACCAGAAGTCAAAAATAAAAAAAAAAAAAAAGATATTATAAGGATAAGTATTAATTTTACCTCAAGAAAGAAAGAAAGGCAAAATTCAATCTGAAATAATAAAAACTAAATACACATTTATACTGATATAATATGCTTATAAAAGTACCAGTACTTCCCAATGTATTTGAAAGATAATTTATCATTACTAAAACAAAAACAAGTTTAACATTTACTAGTGCCTCCCTCCCATGTGTTCATATACAAGTACAAAATTTAATACTTATCCTGATAATTTGTATGGTTTATAATTAAAGTCGTACTGTAGCTTTAGTCAAAGTACATTTTTATTGCATTCAATTCATTGTTAGTGTATAGAGGGGGTTGATGAAAATTATAATTAAAAATTGGGTCTCAAACATTAAAAGTTTGAAAAGCACTGGATTAAATAGTCTCAATCCAATAGTTCTTCATAAGCTAACACTAAAGAGCTACTTTTCTTATACCATAGACTTATATTGTATACAGCCCGTTCTTCAAATTATATAAAATACAAATTCTATCAATTTAACTGGGGGCAATTTAGAATTATATTGAAACATATGTTTGTAATCATAATTTTGGACATGGGTGTAGAAAAGCAATCCATTTGTTCTGACACAGTTATAACGTGTTCTAAACAACGGATGATATAAAATGTCAAATATATTACATATTTTTATAAACGTAAAAAATTTGTCTATAAATTTAAACCGAAATAACAAGTCCATCATGTTTTGTCTAAAAGTGCCGATTTGAATAGTTGGATACCTTAATATAAAAATAAGAGCTGATTCTTTAGGAGATTGACTGCACATGAAAATGCCACGAGATACAAATAAGATATTCCTAAACTTTGAATCAGATTCAAATGAAAATCATTAAAATAATTTTCAAAATGCATGCTTATTTTACTTATTAATTAAGCTTAAATACACTCATGTTCATAAATTAAGGAAAATGGAAGCTCAGGCAAGGAAGAACAGAAACAAAAAATTAAATTAATTAAAAGCATGTTAATACAAAAACAAATATTATATGTTTGGTATATGATGGTTAATATATAGTATGTCTCCAGACGATGCAATACCGTCCGTACAACGCCTAGGCATGCTGAGTACCAATTATCGATCTGATCTTCAGAAATATTACACCATTCATCAATAAATGTTCTCCGAAGTTCCAGTAGACATGTAGGGGATGATTGAGATACTGCAACTAGTCAACGAAGCATGTCCCACATATGATATACTGGATTCAAGTCCAGTGAGAATTCTGGTCAGTCCATATGGGTGATATGCTCTGATTGAAGGAATTCGTTTACGATGAGACCAGTGAAGACCAGTGTTGCCATCCATAAACACAAATTCTGCTCCCATGGTACCCTGAAACAAACGTACATGTTGCTCCAGAATGATGTCCTGATAGATTTGACCTGTCATGGTTCCAATTTGAACATGTAGGTCAGTTCTGTAACTCAGAATAATTCCCCTCCCCAAACTATCAATCCTGCACCACCGAAACGATGTCGTTCAATGAAGTTCTTATGGTGGTAATGAGTACATAATACTATCTATATGAAAGTCCGGCGAGAATCAGACTGCAAGCTAAACATGGACTCGTCATAAAACCTTGCACATGCACACTTTTGCCATGTTCACAAAGCAAGTTCTGTACTCCAGGCTAAAGGCAAGCGACAGTTATTTGCAGTAAGTAAAACACATCTGACTGGTCTACGAGCATGTAGGTCAGTCTGCTTTGAGCGTCTACGTGAAAATTGTCGTACCAGGGGCTGAGGAGAGCTGACGAGACAGGTAAGATGCTTTTCTCTGTCTGTTTACTTTGGCAGTAGTTGTCAAATACCGGTTCTCATTCAGCGTTCTAACGCTGCAGCGACCTGCTCTGCAACGTCTACTCATATTACCATCATCTTGGAATCGTTGCCAAAGCCTGGATATGACAGTCGGGGCGATTTGAAGTTCCAAGTGTGCTTCCAGCTTGGTACGTTGAAATTCAATATGGCTGATAATTCTACCCATAAAAACGTAATCTAAATGCATCATTTGAATCACAACTATGCGGTTGTCTCACTGAAAGGCTGGGATAAGCGCTTGCGAACAATTTTAATTATTTGCCTGTATTCTTTATATATCCCCGCTTACACTCTCGTCATTGTGACGCGTAATTGGTGTCATCTGGTGGTTTCCTGAGTTTCGCTTGTGATTTTTGAAAATGTGTGTAGTCATTTTACGGGTGATATACTTATATTTTAGAGTTTGATTCACCGTGACTCTGAATTATCCTTAATTTAATGATATGAGAGTATTTTAATTATTGATACAAAACTCGAATATGAAGTTACAAAAGCTTCTACGTCTATTATAAATTATATTTTGAAAAATAAATTATAAATTCATGAAAATATAAATTAGAAATTAATGAAATTAAATACATTTTGAAAATACATAAAAATACTGTTAATATATGATTTTACTGAATTAAAATGATTCGACAAAAAATAGAATTGTAGCGATTCGCAGACATTTTCGTCAGAAAATTCTTTGAAAGTAATTGGAATCTAATGTCGAAAGGAAATTTATCTTATTATTTATATAATGTCTAATAATTATCTTATTTTTAATTTTAATAATATTTAATAACCAACATTTTTAATGTTTTCCCCTTTCATGTGCTTATTTTGAAAATACAGTTAAAGAAGTTCGTACAGTTAATTGATTAAGTAACCACAATTATGCTTCTTGTTCCAACTACTTAAAACAATCATCTTCTCGCATTACATCTTGAATAAGTATAATTATTTCTAATTACTTTTGATAAATAATATGCTGACTATCTGAAGTAAAATTAATTACCACAACTGCATTACTACAAATGATTTTCTTTAGTTAGGTGCCCATTTTCCCTACATTTCTTCTTTCTTTTATCATTTTTTTCGTTAACGTTGTTCAATCATTTTTCTTAAGTATAACATTTCTATATGGGCAGTTAATTTATGCATAAAGTAACAAAAATAAACGATTTGCCATATCTATGTTTATTATGTTTCAATAGTACATTAAAAAAATTGATTCATTATTTTTTAAAAAAATATTTGAAGGTTTGAAGGATACTTAATATTTTTGTTATAAAATATAATACATTATACAGCAATGTATTTTTAAATAACACTTTAAATAGAATCTTAACTAAAAATAAACTTTACTCACGTTTTTTTAATGAAAAATAATATATCCACATAAATTGATTAACAAAGAAAATATACTTTACTTTAATTTATTTCCCTTCAAATTCTGCTGATACCCAAATCAGTGATACTCAAACTTTCAATTTTTGCTACACGATTTTCAGTCATAATTTTCATCGCCCTCCCCCCTCCTCATACAATAGCAATGTAATCAATTCAGTAATAATGCACTTTAGCGCTAAAGCTACAGTACGATTTCAATTACAAGCCGTTCAAATTATCCAGATGTGTATTAAATTTTGTATATGACAAGTCCATGGGTTTGCTAGTAATTATTAAACTTTTTATTAATTTAGTACTGATAAATTAGTTATCAAATATTGGGTTGTTCGGAAAGTGATTTCTTTTTTTTTTGTGTGTGGAAATGTGTGAACGACAGTTTTCGTATAATAAACAATAACTTTATTAAATTATGCATTGGCCGTTCTGGTCCAACACCTTTTGCCATCTTTCTGGTAGTAGCATAATTCCACGCTCATAAAATTTTTGGTCTTTGCTGGCAAAAAACTGATCGAGGTGGTTTTTGACCTCCTCGTTTGAGGTGAAGGTTTTACCGTCTAAAAATTTTTGGAGTGACCGGAACAAATAATAATCCGATGGTGCCAGGTTTAGAGAATATGGTGGGTGTGGCATTGCATCCCATTCAAGCTGTAAAAGCTTTCGGCGAGTGACCAAACTTGTATGAGGTCTCGCGTTGTCTTGGTGAAACACTGCACCTTTCCTGTTGATTAGTTCTGACCTTTTCTGTTGAAGTGCATCATTCAGTTTATCCAGCTGATGACAGTAGACTTCCGAATTAATCGTTGTGTTATCCGGTAAAAGCTAAAAAAAAAAAAAAAAAACGATTCCTTTAAAATCCCACCAAACAGACAGCATCACCTTTTTTTGGTGAATATCGGCTTTGGAAATGGTTTGAGCCGGTTCATCTTTTTTGCTCCATGACCTCTTGCGTTTGACGTTGTTGTATACAACCCTTTTTTTGTCCCCAGTGATGATGCGCTTCAAAAACGGATCATTTTCGTGACGTTTGAGAAGCGAATCCCAGACGTCAATGCGGAGACACAGATTTCTCTCTGTGAGAACATGGGGAACTCATACATCGGGCTTCGAGGATAATCCCAGGCCTTTCAAGTGGTCATAAACTGTCGAATTTGATAAATTTAACCTCAATCCGATCTCACGTGTTGTTATTCGCCGGTTCGCATCAACTAATGTCTTTATCGCGTCTTTATCAGCTTCAACCGGCCTTCCCGAATGTGGTGCATCTTCGACATCAAAATTGCCGGATCGAAATTTAGCGAACCAGTTCTGGCACTGGCGTACTGTCAACACACCTTCTCCATACACATCGGTCAATTTCTTTCTGGCTTGAACAGCATTTTTACCCTTTCTGTAGTAAAACAGTAAGATATGTCGAAAGTACTGCTTATCGCTCTCCATATTTAAAAGGAGACCAACCAAAAACTACTGCGTAGAATTAATTGGAATATTTTACACACAAGCCTTGCTATATGAGCTCTCAAAGCATATAAAAATTATGCGGCTTAAATGTGAAGTTGGGTGCAAATAAATACAATTAAATCCTCTGTCGGGGAAAAAACGAAATTACTCTCCGAACAACCCTATACAGTGTGCAGTAACAGTAAATCTCCAAGTATGCTAATGTAAATGTGTATTTTATTTTTAATACCTCAGAATGTATTTTGTTTTACTTCCTTTTGGTAAATTAATAATTAATTTAAATCTGTTATTTTCGACCTTTCGATATGCTCCCACCTCCCACTTAAGGTTATCATTCCAATCTAGGAAGGCGCGCCCTACAGTTTGAGAAACGCTGGTGTAAAAATTTATTTTATTTCATGTGATTTTCTTTTTCTTTTAAATATTTTTTTCAAGAAATTAAGGAAATCACATACGTGTTAATAAAACACTGCATTTCTTTACAACTCTGCAGAGTTAATATTATGCTACAATGCATATTTTTATTGATAAAAAATATCCGGTAGATTGAAACGATTTACATAAGAGTAATTGAAATACTATGTCTCATGTACGTATATCAGTGTAAATTACAATAAATTTTAACTCTGACTGACATTTTATTTTAACCTTTTCGCGACGACTTGCTGATCAAAGGAAATCATTGTAGACACCGGTGTGTCACAAATGTATCTTCCCCAATTGTACCCTTCAGCTGGAAAGTGAACTGTTGAATCAGGTTTCGTACATATTCTATAAGACTAATCATCGTCACGGAAAAGTGCATTGAGCGGTTTGCTGCCAGATAAGAGATTTAGAGCCTTGTACATATAAGAGACACCCATCGCGAAAGCGTTAAAACAGAGTTCATAATATTTTAAATCAATTTATACAAGATGTGACAAAAAAAACGAGACTAAGTGAGAAGCTTGGAAAAAAAAGGAGTTGGCAGCAACTGTTTTGATGACGCCATCCCACACCTTTTCTCTATAAGGTGTGACTAGTTTCGCCTTAACCAATCACACCAGTTGAGAGCACTGCGTCATTGAGTTAACACGGGCAACTGCATTCTGCAGTAAAAATATTGAATCAACATCAAGTTTCTAGTGAAACTTACAAAATCAAACATGAAAACATTTTAAATATTAACCGAGGCCTATGGAAATGAAACTTTGTCTTGTGTTTGAATAACATAAGCGGTTTTCAAGGGGAAGTGTCCGTGAGCAAAATGATGAACGTGCGGGACGCCCAAGGTAAGCGATTGCAGACCGAATTATTGCTACAATTCGTGATATGAATAGATTCCAACTCACATCAATCGTCACTGTTAATTAACACAACTACATTGAATTAGTAGAAAGACTCCTTTAAAATTTAGGAGGGAAAAGGCCAGAATTGAGGAGTGATGGATGGCTATTGCATCGAGATAAAACACCCGCTCACTCGTCACCATTTCTTAAGCAGTTTTTTGGCCAGCGAAAAAAATATTATGGGGCATCCTCCTTATTCACTTTATTTGGCCTCATGAGACTTTTTTTATTTCTTACACGAAAATTTTGCGTAAAGGGAACCAATTTTACCTCGAAGAGGTTTGGGCAAAAATGGAACCATAATTCTTGTTCCAGAACTTTTACCAGCAATGGCAGCACCGAATGCAGAAGTATGTAAATCCTGAAGGAAACTACTTTGAAAGGTGATGGCGTCACAGAGAACTGATTCTGTACGTGTAGAATGATTTATTGAACCAGTCTCGTTTTGTGTGTGTGTGTGTGTGTGTAACACCTTGTACATGCAACTTTAGACGACGAAAATATGGGGCCTTAAAACTGTTTAACTTTACAATTGTCATTCCTAAGCTTACCAGTTTGCCAACTCATAACTTTTATGACAATGCATAATTAAAGATCATAAAATATATCTAGGCAATTAGATTGGATGTTTGAAAAGTATTGTATAGATTATTTTCTTCTCTTATTTAAGAAATAAACTATGCAAATTTTCCTATACAAGTATCTAGATCACGTATACAGTGATCTTAAACCATTATTCCACTAAACAGTACTTGAAAACACGTGGGGATAATGGGGAAAAAACTCATTACCACATTTAATTAGATATTTTTATTCAATGCCTTAGTTACTCTGAAAGAATTTAGAGAAACTTATTAGATTGGTGTAATATTAAAAGAATTAGTATATCTAATTATAATTACAGATGATTTTTATAAAAAAATACTTAATTGCAGGGTTATTTTTTTACGCTATTAATTTTTTGAGAATTAATGTAATAAGGACCCTTGTTGGATAATGTAAAGAATTACATGCTTTTTTAAAATCAGAAAACAATGATAATCATGTTACTTTCATTTGTATCGTTTTATCTGCATCAAATTCAATCTTAATACCGGGCTCAAATTTGGATTAAATTTATGATAGTTGTTATTTCTTAATTTGAATAAAAATAAATGAATAATTTTATTTATTCTACTTTTATTTCTTTATGTATTTCTTTTTTTCTAGTTAGTTTGATTTCATTACTGAATTATTTGTAAATCTCATAAATTTCAATTTCTATTGAATTGATTTTAATATTCTCTCTACCACCTAGTTCGAAAGCATTTTTCTAGTCCTCGTAAAAATAAAAATAGAAAAACTAGTTTTGAATTTTATTAAAACTATAGAAACTCTAACACTTTCAAGTGAAAAAAATATACTGTTTGTTACGGAACGATCTGCGCGCGTGAGCTAGGTACATAGCATGTATTCTGTTGTTTCAGATTAATTATCCGTGTGTGATTTTAATTCATGCGTAACTGAGTTATTTAAAATGATATCTGATCCGTAGCTAATTTCTTAACAAAGATATGTATTTAATTTTTTCTATAAATATGTGATTAAGCCCTTGAATTATCGAATTAAATAATTTTTGAAATGACTATTGTAAAGTGAAAAAAACACAGTATCCATATTTAATTTACTCCTTTTGCTAGGATTTTATTGAAACCAGACCAGTATTTATATATAAGTTTTATTTATTTTATTTCTTTCTAAAAAATAAAATTATTTATATAGAATTCCTCATACTACTAGACTGTCTATCGGATAACTGGATAACTTGTCAAAACTTTTTAATAAAAACGAGTTGATTATCTAAAAAGAAAATTGTTATTAGAGCTAGTTAAAAATCGCAAACATTTATGAATGGAAGAAATAAAAAAACCTGCAGCGTCTCTCAAAACTGTCTGTACACTTAAACAAATTGTAGAAATCATAATTTAGTCTAAGGTTATATTCGAATATGTCGTCCAATTTTGTTTTATATATTTTCTATCGGATTTCAAATGAGACTTATTTTATTTTTTAAATACTTACTCAGTTTATCTGTATAAAAATTAAAATGCAAAATGGTAAGGTGGAGAAGTAAAACGCGTCACAAAAGTAAAGGTACCCCCAACTCTTTGGATGAATTCGTTTAGTCGTTAAATAACGTAATAAATAACATATTTTATTTTTTGATCAATTCAGTCAAGTAAATCATTTCGAAACATTGCGAATGTTGTAAATATTCCTCATACGATGGTAAGAACGTATTTTTTGAGACTCTAGGTAGACTCCTCGTGTTCCGATAGGTGTAACACAAGGCTTACAAGCGTAAGTCAATACTCAATCAATAGTAGTAGGTAGAAGGATATAGTCACAAATGAGAATCAAAAGGGGAAGAAACAAAAATTGATGCAGATATAATAAATACAGAATAAAATACTGGAGTAAAATTACACGCATCTATGGCATTTCCCAAGCTATACGTCCTCCTTGGGGTGGTGCTAAATGTGTAACAGCAAGCTACGGTACCCAGCGAATGAGTGGCTCCAGGTCATACCTGCCAGAAACAAACGGAGCTGGCGCCGGATGGTTCTGTCGGCTGTTTGAGGGCTCATTAGCAGTGGGAAGAAACGTCACCAACTACGATGGCGAGGTCTTGGCTGTCTATGAATCTGCAATGCAATTACTAGCTGCTGGTCTAGCTCCAGCTAAAGTTGCCTTCTTCATAGACTCTCAAGCTGCAATTTTAGCTTTAAGCAGCAATACACCAACTCATTGCCTTTACATTATTCAGTGTCGAACGGAAATTGCGGAGCTAATCTCATATGGCTAGACTGTGGCCTTACAGTGGGTATCAAGTCATGTTGGAATCCCCGGCAGTGAATGCCAACCAAAACGCCAAGCAGGGAGCCGAGTCCTCTCGACCGGAAGTCCTTTTGATTCTCAGAAGAGCAAAGAACATTATATCTACATCCATCTATAAGTAAATAACCGTGACACAAAAGACCAAGAGCCTTGGAATGTCTTGGGAAATTCTAGCCACTGCGGATCCAATCCCGAGGCATCTGGAGAGAGCTGGGGCTGTTGACCGCTTTCGCCTAACCTCCAAACATGCCTTTTTGGGAGCACACCTCCACTGGCTTGGCCTGGCTGCTGATGTTGCCTGTCCTATCTGCGACTATGCTAGAATGGATGGCGACCACTTGCTCCAATGAACTGGACTCGATGAATCCCCGAATCGTCAGTCGGTACTGGGAGGCTGGGCGTCAAATGGTCAAGAAGCCAAGCCGG
>BMAO01028258.1:0-28643 GCA_019973975.1 Trichonephila clavata | reverse complement strand
AATAAATTACAGAAAAATTGTTTAAAGCATTATTTATTTGGTCAATAAATTAACATTAAGTCTGAGAACAATATATTATTCAAAAATATGTTTCACGGAAATCAATTACAAGATAATGAAGAGATCCATTTAATTCATTTTAAAAATAAATGTCCAGATTATATGTCTAAAAGTATATGTAATTGAGAAATTCATCCTCATTAAAAGCAGAAATTAAGACGGCATATCTTAAAATCACAAATTATGTTCATCTCTTGACGTGATAATTTTTTATCCTATATAAAAAGAGGAAGACTGCGAACGGAATAATTAGTAGCTTTATTAATTCTACTTAACTACCTGCTTTCACATACTTATTTTGAGTTTCGCTTAAAATTGTTATTCAAAGAACAGGGGATAGTAAAATAAACATAATTTGTAATAACTAATTATTGCTGTCAAGCATAAAACTAATCATTTGCAGCTGTTGAAATACTTGTCCTACATAAGTGATTTATCTTAACATTTAGATATATTATTACTTTCAAAAAATGTCTTTTTAGTAATTAAAACACTAAATCAAATATTGTTCGTCCTTTTAACACATTTATAAGCTAGCTTCTAAACGTCTAAGTGTCTCAAAAGAAATAAATTACAATAAATGAATTTTTTTTCCGTCGGAACTGAGTAAGACTAACAAAGTTATTTTTCTTTGTGTGACACGCCAAATCAATTGAATTATAATTCTTGTGTCTTACAAACCGAAAGATGGTTCTTAATTTAATGTTCTTTCAGTTAAACCGTAAAGAAGTAATAAATTTGAAGGAACTAATAAATGTGCATTAATGACTGATTATATATTAATACATACATGGGTGTGTGTGTGAAAAAAGAGAAAAAAGACATCTTTTCTAATGTAACAATGTGCTGAAATATTCTCATATTCCAAATAAAACACAGGGAAAGTAAACATAACATTCAAAAAATGAATCCTAAAGATAAAATGAACTTTATTGAAAATTAACGTTAACTACAACTAGTAGGAAGACTAAAACAATCATGTGACAGCTGATCGACAAGAAAGTTCACTCTTGAGTAGTGGTTGGGATCAATTTCGAGTATTAAGTAGGATTTCTTCGTCTCTCCATGCTAAGTACAAGTTGTGAGTGAATGAGAGTAACATTTACGTCGCACAATAAATCAGAGCAATTTTGTCAACGAGAAGTTAAAGCATTGCAGCCCATTTCTCTCAGCATCAAAAGCCATTCTGGGACCATTGCTAGCCGCTAGCGATGTGCTGTCCAATATATTCTTAGACTATCCCAGACATATTCGTTATAATTTAGATAGGAAAACCTGTATATTAATCCATGCATTAAATATGTTCAGTGTGCAATAGCTCTTCAACATCCACTTTACATTTAAGTACATCCTTGTTGTCAATGAGAAGGGTCTATAGCACAGGTTACCAACCTTTTTTGAATTGACGCCCCCTTTTCTAGTAAATATTTTGATACCACCCCTCCCATTGTAGAGAAATAAGAGTGTGCATAATACATGGTGAAAACAAATATAAAGTTTTAAGAAAAGATCCTATTACTAAACGAACATATTTTTTAATTAATTTTTTTCCCTACAACCCCAATTTTTTTACTTGCGAATCTGAAATATATATTGCCACAAATATAATTAAATGCGTAATATTATATATTTTAGTCATAGGTAGAATATTGCTGGAATTGAAACGCGCTACTGAATCTCTTCTTCATTTAAAAGAGTGGAATAAAAGTTTTAGCTAAATTGTTATAAAGACAGGCAGGGTTTGATGATAGGAAGTAATTCATAATTAACAATTGTTTTAAAAATAAATATAAATTGACAGTTTCAGCCTTTAAAGAACCAGGTTAATTCCTGGTTAACATATTTAATTATGTTTATTGGATAATATACGTTATGAAAAGCAGTGGACGAAAAAATGTTTCTACTGCTCCCAAACAAAAGATAACACATGCACTACAGAAATTAAAATGCACTATATCATTCAATTTAATATAGGTCAGAATGTAATGTAATCTTTAAGTTTTTCATCCACATCCCGAACTATCGAAAATATGTGAATTTTCGTACATGGGATATAGAATAATTTAAATACATACAATCAGCATAAGGTAAACAATATTAAAGTTGACTTTTGTTAGTACATAATCAGCTTGTTTTGTAGTCTTTTTGGTTAATCTGCCGAAGCCCCTCCGTGCCATCTCAACGCTCCCTAATTTTCTCGGAATCTTTTACTGCTACCTGAAAACCTCAAACGCCCACAAGGAGGGCGTTATCGCCCACATTGAGAACCTATGTCCTACAGACTTGCAGAGGGAGACAAAGCTTAAGCATAATAACTAGCATCAGTGATTGAAACTCGTTGGAAGATGAGAAGATTAGAAAAGTTACCAAATATCATAAATCCCCAAACGAGATCTATGCTGGAACTCCGAACGGTCGTTTTCGGGGATGTTGAAGGTATTATGTGCTGTCTCTCCCTTCAGAAGTTTATGCGTCCAAAATTATCAATCAGGTTCCGTCTTCTCCCATACTTGAGGAATATTCGATCCTATTAACTATCTATCCAATTATTATTTTCTAGCATAGCAAAAAATTTCGTCTCCAATGAGTAGAGTTTATTATGAAGCGTACTGTTTGTAACAGATTTTGAAGCTTCTGATTAAGGTAATTCTCAATATCGTATATCATAGATTGATTATGTGTAGAGTCAATACGTCTTGATATTTGCTGAACAATCCGTAATGAGCCACCTATTTTTTATCGTTCAAACATTCCTTCTATTGTTTTCTCAAGTAATCTCATTGATGGTTATATTTCATAACTGACCAAGATTACATCTCTTTTTGGAGAAATGTGATTTGTTCTCACTCGCCATCTCTGATTCTTCCATCTCTGATATATGTAGTTATTTTGCTGAAACGCTTCGAAATTCCACGATCCTAATGATTAGTCAGAAGAAATCTAATTCACAAGAAATATGAATCAAATACAAAACTTCTTTTATTCGAAAAAAGAACAGATCAAACAAAAGGTGAATGTACCATCGTGCCAATGATAAAAAGGACATTAATGCATCTTGCATGAAAAGGTAATATTATATGGTTTAATTCGTGCTGCTATAAGGCCTGGGCATGCTGAACACGAGGTAAATACGATTTCATAAAGATTAGGATTCGTCAGAAAAAAGCACGCAGCTGTTCACTGTAAAAGTGTCTGATTAACATGTTCTCAGCACCAAGTAAACCTCAGCTGGCAAGGAATGGGATACATCTGAGAGGATGGAGGGCATATAGGACATACTATCCTAAGCATCTGTATCTGCCGTCCACTGTCGCAACGTATCTGATGCTGTACACCAGTGGTTCCCAATCCCCAGGCCATGGACCCTGGCCGGTCCATGGATTAAGTGGTACTGGGAATACCAAAGAATATTAAATTATTTCTACTTTATTTACTGTGGTGTATTTCACTCGGCTTTGTATGATTCATTAAATCATTTTATATTTTATGTTAAATCACTATGTATTCATTTTTGGTATAGATGTATTTTATTCTGAAGACATATTTAAATACGATTAAATTAAAATCATTAAATAAAAACACTCTAAAATATAAACAATGAACGCATTCCCTCTTACAGTGGGTCACAGCAAAATTATCATACGTTGACTGGTTCGCGTGGTAAACAGGTTGGTCAACACTGATGGACACCACTTTCTTCATACAACAGTAATTGCTAAATATAGTTCGTCTTACGGCTTTACAACTTGGAGAACGATATGTACAGAAACCTATTCGTCCACTATTTTCCATCCTCTTAGAGATACTTCTAAAGAATAGATAGGAGCCATTTTCATGGTCCTGGGTTCCTTGGATACGTCCATCTGTAATGTAGCCACGTAAAAATTGTCTAGATCAGTGCTTCTCAAACATTCAGTAGTGGCGACCGGATTTTTAATCATAATTTTCATTGCTCCCCCGTTTGCTCAATGGCAATGAGTTGAATGCAATAGTAATGTATCTTGACACTAAAGATACAATAGAATTTTTATTATAAATCGTACAAATTACAATAATAAGAATCAAATTTTGTACACGTTGCTTTACGAGTAATAAATATTTGAAGTTACTTTTAAGTATTAGGATAAGTGTCATGTTACTTTTTTTCATAATTCATATCGTATTTTGTTTTGCTTCCTTTCAGTAAATTAGTAATTTTTTTTAAATAGTAATTTATTGTTGACTTTTCAAATTAATTTCACATTAAATACACAAAGGTCTTTATTCATTTAGGGCAAAGGAAACAATAAAACTTCTTGAGAACTGAGGAAAGATTTTAGATTATTATAATTAGATTAAATCTATTTTTCAAATGTAGTGATGATATATCATCATCTTACACTATATTTTTTTTATATCTTGAAATAGTTATGTTCTGCGAAATAGCTATTACGTTATTCTTATTCTTATGAAATAGTTTCTTTATACGTTCAATAGGCTATACTACTTTCATGAGCATGAAAAAGTTTTGAGGGAAAACAAATGTCTTCATCTAGAGACAGACATAGAAGTATATTTCCAAAGAAACCTATTTTTCTGAATATGAACAAAAGAAAAGTCTGAGAATGATCCAAAAGTAAAATAAATACATATATTTTGGTATGTGAAATGTAACAAGAATGTGTTGCGCTATGTCCGTACAATTTTAGTTCTGTTCGTCAGCATTGATCCGAAAATGAGTTTTTCTTCAGGACAACAACATTGCAGTCTATAGGATAAATTCTTGGAATAATACAGGGTTTTTTTATCCGCTTCTGTCTAAGCCACGTTGTTTGAAAAAAAAGGGGGGATGGCGCTAAATTCTAAGAGTGATATATGCACCAATTTCAGGCTTTATTTGCTCTGAATGTGTTGTTATGTGTGTTTGGCAAACTTTTATACGACTTTCTGCCGTTGTAAATTGAATGTTTCAACTCTTTTTTTTGGAGGATTATAATGCATGATATATATATATATATATATATATATATATATATTCATATTGATAAACATAGATTTTTTTTAACATAGGATTTTTTTAGTATTAACTTTACTTTTAAGCTACAAAATATAAATGCTATCCTTACATTTCTCGAGGAATGAAGAGAAACAAAGATAAAACAGAGAGCATATAATGAATAATTTTTGATAAATGTACGCATGATTTTTTTTTTTACTTTTGTATATATAAAACAGAGGTATTTATGGCAAGGACAACTTTAGCGAGAGGAAAATTTACTCGCAATCTAATATATGGGGATAGTCATTCTCCTTTTTAAATAAATTTAAAATTACTTAATTTTTTTATTTTAAAAAAGCATAACAATTTCAAATTGTACAAAAAAAAATGGTATAGTTTTTTTTTCCTCTACAGCAATGAAGTACAGTTAATCAAAGAAATATTTGAAGCTAAAAAATATGTTACGAAAAAGATAATGAATGGATAATCAAATAATAATAGATATGTTATGAATAACTTTTAAAGTAATATTTTTTTTTCATTATTTCATTAACAAAAATGTACATTGCAAACTGTAATATTCCTGATATTGCATGATGTTACCTGATGTTACCAAGGGCTCACACTTCGAATACCTGTATAGTATGTAAGAAAAACTTTGATTTTTTCTGTATTCTCTCAAATATTTATTTTCGTTTATCCGTTTTAGAATTTTTACTACAGCTCTTCGAAACCCCGGGAAAAAATTATTATATATAATAGCCCTGTTTTTTTTTTTTTTTTTTTTTTTTTATAAACTCTCGTTAACTCTTTGGCAATGGATGCCTTGACTCCTGTCGCGTCCTTTATGAAAAATAATTAGGTAAAATTTACACGTTGTGTTTCTACCTAGTATAAAATTTTTATGCTTTGAATTCAAGACTTCGAAGATTCCTCAGTGACGGATAATGGCAGTATTCGAACATCTGGCATTGCTGGTAATTAAATATTATATATTCAGAAATACTTTTTTGCATATATTACATTCATGTCTTTTTTACTACACTGCATTAAGAACAAAACAAAGCAATATTATGTAACATATTTTTAGTTTTCAGTATTACTTATGCCTGATGGTAACTAACCTAATGATAAGTTTCTGTTCATAAATATTTTTTCTTGATAACTGAAAAAAAGCTCAATAAAGACTAAACATTTATTTTATAATATCATAATCTTCCACTGCATTACGTGTATCTTAAATTTCCGATCTAATAAAATACATATATAAGCTTATAAATTACTTTTAGAAAAATAAAAAATGCAATTATAGATGTGGGGTAAAGATATCATTAGTGCGGTGTGATGAAAACTCTTTTACAAAAATAAATTTCTATAAAATAAAAAAAATAGTCTCGTATTAAAAAATGATTTTTTAATAAAAATAATATTCTCCATAAGATAAAATTTCGTCTAATCTTTTAAAAAAATTATTATTATTTTATTTTTTATCCCTTTTTTATGAAGTTTCTGAAATGATTAATGACTTAAGTATCATAATGTTTGAGAACAAATATTAGAAATTATCGAATAGTTTCATTCTATAAAAAGGAAATTATCACAATAGTTTAATTTTATAGCATAACAGTTACATTTACAATAGAAAACCTGATAGATTTTCCGTTGTTGTAAAAATTACTTTAACACTTTTATTTGCTTATGAACATGTCTGTAATACAATTTCAAATAATTTAATAATTTACCACAGCCTAATTTGAATACTTTGTTAATTCGTTGGAGAAATGAATGTACAAAGTGTTACACACTGCTTTCTTGACAAACTTTAACTCATACTCCAGAAATGTTTCTTTTTAAAAATGTATCATTTAGTTTGAAAGTTATATTGGGAAAACTAGCAGGACTAAATGAATCCTTCATTTGAAAATATTTACAATTTTGCTGTTTTGGTTAAAGTGAAAAAAAAATTTCACAGGTTTCGGCCTCGTCACTTGAGCGGGATTTAAAAAAAGCATTACAAGCCAAAAAAAAATAGCATTAACAAGCCGAGCTTATTATTTAAACAATGAATTCCCCATGGACGACTTTTATCCACTGTCCTTTATTTTTTCGCAGTCTCTTGTATGTCAATACAAAATGGCTGATCGAACAACTAATTTCATCATTCAAGATATATTGGAAATAATAACGTGAATGAGAAATTAATAATTCAAATTAGACTATTTCATTTCCCAAGAAATGATGATTCTTATGGATAAAACATTAAGAGGGGGGGAGGGCAGTGTTAAAATCTGCTCTTAATAGGAAGTCCTGACATCATCCGAACAAAAAAATCAGTCTTAACTCCATTAAACAAAACATAAAAATTATGATAGAATCAAACTGTATTTTGAAACACAAATACCATTATTATTATTGTATAATTATTTTATGGACTTTCTTATTATTGTTGTATTTCTTTTATGAACATTATTATTAATGTTGTAATTATTTTTAATATTATTATTATTATTATTACTTTATTATTATTACTGTTTTAATTATTATTTAATTATTTTTTATTATTGTTTTATTATTGTTTTATTATTATTTTATTATTTTTATTATTATTATTTTATTATTATTATTATTATTATTGTAATTATTTTATGAACATTATTATTATTTTTTAATTATTTTAAGGACATTATTACTATTGTTGAAATAGTAATAATGTCTTGAAATACATTGATGTCTTTATTTTTGCGAAAGCTAATTAGTCTCACGAATCACTGAAATTCCACTTTTTGGACCTTATTATTTAAGAATTCTCCCAAATCGAAAAGAATCGCTAGTGGTATTTTGGTTGGTGTAAAGAATGGTTTGATACCTGATTTTTATGAAAATTAGTAAAATTACAGTCCACCCGTAACACCAAATTTACTTTGGCCCGCTAACTCTCTCCAGCAAAACAATTCTTTGCGCTGACTTCAATCCCCATGGCCGATTCTGTAACTATAAAGACACAGATTCTGCTGGATTGCTGATGGAGGATTTTTTAAATTCTGATAAATTGGAGCTCCTGTATAATGATTCAGACGTCCCAACCTATCTGCACTATAAAGGCAGTGGAACTAATCCAATTTGATTTTTATCTCTGTTGACATTTCCGCTTTTTCTGAGCCAGAAGTAATTTACAGTCTGGGTTATTTGTCGTCATCTGTTATTTGCTGTTTCAATTGCAAATAATACGGCTTAAAGTTGAATTTTTTTGTAAAATTTTCCATATTATTCCTGGGCATTCCTATTTCACAGGCGTCTCAGGTTTCTGTGGATTGCAAACTAAACTCTGCCTCGCTCTCTCTAATGCTTCTTCCGAGAGGCTTTGTCAGACGCTGCTTTTCTCTTTATGTAAGCAACTTGTTTTCTTAAACTGATGACACCATCGCAGAATGCTCTTGTTGTTTGGTGCTTCTTTTTCCGTAGAGATTTCTAAATGCACATTTGTGTCGAAATAACTGAAAAACAACCTGTATACTCTAATACGCAAAAACTCTTCTCTGTCATTGTCGCCATGTTTGGATTTCAATCACAGCTATCTTAAATATGTTGTTGATCATTGGTGAAAAAAACATATTATAGCTCCTTTTACATTCATGACTCATTCATTGTAATATATGCAGTAGTTTATAAAATAAAATTCTTTAAAATCGGGTTCATCATTTATACTCGATTTGTGTGATTTTTTTCAATGCTTGATCAATATATTGATACAAAAGTATTACTACCGAAAATGATAACGAATAAAAGTTATTAAAATTTATGTGGAAAAATAAATTTGAAATATTTAAGATTAATAATTACTTTTTAATTTGGTAAATTTATAAATACAATTCTAACCGCATTCAAAATACAATGTAATTCAAATTTCTTAAAATTAACTGTCTTAATATCATTCACATTCTTTTGGACCTGCACGTATGACCTTTGGGTACATTCTGACGTTTCCTGCAAAAAAATATTATTATTCTTAATATACTTTTATTGCTTTTATAAATTTACAAAATCATTCTTTTCAATACATGCATGCATTTATCTTTACAATTTATCTATATTTATTAACTGTCTGAATATTTAGATAAGAATATAATGAACCTTTAATACTGCTCTTTTTAAATTTTGTTGCTTTAACAATTTATTTTTTGTGGAAAGTTGCCTTAGAAATTATTTTTTCTTGTTTAGTGGCTTGATTAATACTAATTGATTTATTTCTACAAAAACAACAAATGAAACAAAACTGATGAGACAAATACGATTAACTCGATTAGAGAATATATATGATATTCTTTTCAACTTTTGGAAACAATGTTCAAAGAGACATGACCTGTATAATTTATTTAGCTTTTGGAAAGTCTTTGGAATAATATTTCTCAATAATTCATTTTTTTATCATTTTTAATTGTTACGCAAAATTTCTATTATAAATATATTGAAGATATATTAGTACATTTTTCTATAGTATTAATTTATGAAAATGCTATAAAAAAGTCTTGTCATATATTTTACATAGCTGCTTTATTTAATGTTACCTCAAACCATAATATAGTTATCATTTTTGGTGTACACAATAATGCATAATTTAAATAAGTTAAATAAAATAATTAAAAACTTTCTCTCTTTGTCCTAAGTTAGTAGAAAATTTAAGTTAGTAAATTTGTCCTTTTTAGAAATAAATAGAAAATTGAAAATTTCCTCTCGAAGAAGATGTGATATACACTCAAGAACACAAACATTATGACCTCCTGTGAAAAACGAGTTGGCCCACCTTTGGCGCGCAACACTACTTCAACACGCCTTGGCATGGATGCCACAAGTCCTTGGTAGATGGCTGAAGACAGATTGTACCAGATGTTTAAGCAACGGTCACGCAAATCCGAGATATTGCGAATTAGTGGTCTTTGAACCCTGAGCTGTCGTCCCATAACATCCCAAATGTGTCATATCGGATTGAGATCCGGTGAGTTAGGTGGCCAGGACATTAACTAGAATTCAGCATCATGTTCCTGGAACCACTCCTACACAATTTTAGCCTTGTGATATGGGGCGTTGTCCTGCTGGAACATTACATTTCCAGCTGGAAAAAAACAAAGGTAATGCAAGGGTGCAACTGGTCCGCAAAGATGTTCAGATACCCTGTAGCATTCATGGTCTACTCTACCACAACCACGGGTCCCAGAGACGCCCAAGAGAACGTTCCCCTAAGCATAATACCGCAACCACCGGCCCGTGTATGGCCTACTGTACATTGAGGAAGCAACTGTTCACCTGGAAGACGGCGTATCCTGACACGGCCATCGGCGTGAAGAATGACAAACCGTGAATCATCTGACCAAGCAACTCTCCCCCACTGATCCATGGACCAGTCGCGATGTTCCCGGGCCCAGAGCAGGCGCAGTTGGCGATGACGCTTCGTCAGCAGAGGCACACGAGTGGGACGTTTGCTGCGTTGCCCCATATCCAACAGTGTCCACTGAACAGTGTGCTCCGATACTATTCTATTTGGCCCTGCATTGTATTGGGCTGTCAGCTGAGCCATTGTCTGGCTCCGGTTTTGCTTCACCATGCGAGACAGTCTCCGACGAACTTTTTCTTTGATAGCGTGTGGACGGCCAACACCATATCGTCTACTGCTGGTTTCACAGTCATTTATCCATTTTGCATGAGTACTAACAAGTGTAGATCACGAACAACCCACGAGTCGTGCAGTTTCGGAAATACTTGTTCCGAGTCTTCGAGCCATTACAATCTGCCCTCTATCAATGCCTCTTAGATCCACAGCCTTTCCCATCACAAACATAAGTAAGTGAAAGAATGATTCTTCAGACTCTTCAGCAGCAGTTAAATACCACTTCCACCAGATCACGTGCCTTCCACGTTATTCAGGCGAGTTCATTGCAAAATGTAGGGGTTGTCATAATGCTTTGGCTCTTGAGTGTATGTAAATCATGTCGTATATTTAAGAATTGACTCTTTTAGGTTCGATAGGAGCGAGGTTAGAAGTTAGCTGATAGAAGTTTGAGATTAACGTGAAATACTTGAATGTTAGACGAGAGAAACTCGTCTATTATTAATTATTTAATTAATTTATAAATTTAGGAACTGACAGTTCAGTCAGTAAGAAATTGGAATTAGATTCAAATCGACCCAAAGTTGCTCATTTGAGATAGGAATTACGTTCAATTAAAAACATAAGTGACTCTTTTTATAATTAAATATGAAATACCTCATCGTCCCCGCTTTGGCTCCAATACTTTATGTACGTTTATTTCCTCCCTCTCTCTTTCTCTCTCCCTCTCTCTTCCCTGGGTTTTGTTAGATTTATAAAAATATAAATAATCTATATTTGTTTTGATTATGGCTGGTGTGTTTATTCTGACTCCCAATCATTAAGAGATTTCAGGGGAAATATCTTTCAGTGGTATAGGAACCTGATGAACGGTATTGTACACCTTAAAAATGAATTAAAAACTAGAAGTCAAAGTTTTGTTATCGACTAAAGAAACACAAAAATATGTAATAACGCCAATATGTTATTCAGAAAACATTTACTTATAGAGACATTTATTTGTAACAACTCTAACAGGAAATTTGAAAAATTTGAGAAAAGTATCCGAATCATATTTGAGTAAATGAAATGATTATTAAATAGCCTAAATTTAAGATTAAGCTTTACTCCAGTAACGCTGATGCCTAATCTGTAATTTTTAATTTCTCATTTGTTTAAGCAGATTAAAATATTTAATGTAATAAATTCTTATCGTCCTTTTTACGAGCATACATAATGACAATTGTAACATATAGTAAAACAATTCCTATTATTATTGAATATTTCTCCATCAATCTTTCGAAATGATGTAACTTTTCTTGATAATGGTCTTTAGTTAAGGAATTTTATTATAAATTACTGTATATATATATATATATATATATATATATATATATATATATATATATATCATATAAATTTATTACTACACCATTATTTTTATTAGTCTAAATTATTTAAGTAAAAATGTGCAATTTTTTATTATATAAGGAAGATGACTCATATTATTCGCAAATTTATTACTCAAACTTATATCCTAATTCAGCGTTTCTCAAGCTGTAGGGAGCACTCGCTGGGGGCGAACATATCGAAAGGGGGGGGTGAACATATCGAAAAGTCGAAAATAAAAAATTAATTAAAAATACATACATATATTAATTTACTGAAAAAAAGCAAAGTGAAATAAATTCTGATATAATAAATAATAAAACACCACATGTACACTGTTATAATCTGCTTATAAATTTATCCATGCAGTACAATACACTTGATAATTAATTTATCTACATTAAATTAAGAACAAGTTTAAAAATTACTACCGATTTCCTTGAGCTTGTTATATGCAAAATTTAATACATCTTGACAATTTCTGTTATTTATAATTAAAGTCGTATTGCAATTTCAGCGTCAAAGTACATTATTATTGCATACAATACAATGTTACTGTATGGGGGTGGGCACGATAAAAATTATGATTGAAAATTGGGTCACCAATATTGAAAGTTTCAGAAAAACTGTCCTAATTGGAATAATATAAACAAATAATTCTGGAACGTATTGATTCTTTTTATTAGGTACAATATTAGACATATGGACAGCTAAGTGTTAACTATATTTTTAGAAAATTAATCACAGTCACAATCAGTAATCAAACATATGAAAAATAAAGAATTTCTTTTAACAGGAAATTCAATGAAATATATTTATATTTGTCAAAAAAATCAATAGTTATCATTTTATAGTTTCTTTAAGAACATTTTATCCGAATATCCCGCTTTAAACAGCGAAGCTTTTTACTGTAAATTTATGTTTTGATGGCTATAGGAAAAACAATTCTAACATATAGTACCGGGATATAAAACTTTTTTTTTACTGAACAAGGTGGTAGATTGCTATTGAGACCAACATTATTAAATACGAGGTTATAGCTGTGGCAGTTGTTATCCGTTTGAAAATGTTTATTATTTATCAGATAACATTATTGGCGATATTATTATTTTTTATTTATATATATATATATATATATACATATGTATATATATACACTGTTGGCCACCGTAAATGCAACACCAAGAAAGACAAGAGATAGAACAACAAAATTTATTTTGTAAATAACATGTTGACAAAGTATCAAAGGATTAAATTTATAGACTTCTGTGAAGTGTTGTTCCTGTCAGAATCAGTAGCCAGAGTAGCCGCCATTATTGGAAATCACCGCTACCACACTCCTCGGCATTAATTCAAAGAGACTTTGGACGTGTTCTTGGGGTACAGCAGACACAGCAGCTTCCAAACGTTGCCCACGTTGCCCGTGTGGCAGCTGGGGGTGTAATCTGGGTCAATCGATGAGCAACCATGGACCACATGTTTTCTATCGGCGAAAGATCCGGAGAGAGCCGGCCAGAGAAGCAATTCAATCTGGTGATTGACGAAGAACCTTTAGACAATGCGTGCCACGTGTGGTCGCTCATTATCCTGTTGAAATAAGACTTTGGCTTAGCCCTGAAGGTAACAAAGGACAACTAGCTCGAACACCTCGGAGATATAGAGCTGGCTGTTTAAAGTACCTGCAATGATTACTAGAGGAGTGCGAAAGTGATATCCAATACCGCCCCATACCATAATACCCGGTGCTGGACAAGTGTAGCGGTGCATAACTTAGCTGTTCAGAATCCTCTCCAGACTCGAATCCGACCATCGTGGTGTTGCAAACAGATGCGTGACTCGTCAGTAAAGAAAACTTCATTCTATTCTGCTGCCCACATCCTTCTTTCATCGTACCATTGGCGGCGGAGACGTCTGTGGTTCTGCGTCAAAGGTAGACCAAGCAATGGACGTCTTGTGGACAGACCACTCTGTTGTAAACGGTGTCTAATGGTACGCGAAGACACTGCATGATGCGTTACAGACTCAATGTGCTGTGCCATGGTTCGTGATGTGACTGAGCGATCCCTCACTGCCATGTGCACAATTTGCCTGTCCTCACGTGAAGTGGAGCACTGAGGTGGATGCGATCGATCACGTCGGTCCAACGTACCCTGCTACGTCCAACCGTCACATATCAGCATTGCAGTTGTTTGGTTTCGTCCAACACGACTACCGATTTCCCTGAAAGATAATCTACAATCTTGGTAGGCCACTATCCTTCCTCTGTCGAACTCGGATACTTGATCAAAAGCTGATCGCTGTTTTCTACGAGACGTAACTGATCGTTTTTTGAAAAACCCACAGAAAGACACAATTGCCGAACATGAAATCGTCGAAATCTCCAAGCCTTAATTAGCGCTTTGAGGTGGCGCCACAGGCGTGCGTAATGTGTGTCTGTGCTGAAATTCTAATCATTTGCATATCTCACCTCCGCTAATGCATGTTGTAAATTTCATGTTATTTGCGTGCTCCCTTCAGTGTGTTGCATTTACGGGGGCCAGCAGTGTATATTATTTAAATATGTTTTGGTTGCATTTTTTTTGCACTCTATTTTTTTTGTTGAGAAATTATAATTTATTATTGTTCTACTTTCATCACAACTTAGATTTATTGATCTAAATGTCAACTTAGCCTCTGAGTTCCTGTAATAATAATCATAATATGGACTAAAAATAAAAGGGAAGAAGCACAAATTTGGTTCCAATCATTTTTTATCCTTTGGCCAATGTAAACCATTTGTGTGTCCTTCATTTACTAAATAGGATTCAATAAAAGGGAAAAGGGAAATTATTTTTTATTGAATGCCATCTTATGTTAAACTGTGCTTAAGTAAATAAAAACAGGGGGGGGGGATTGGAAATGTATATATTCTCCCCTCGTATTACTATAATCTACTTCTTACATGTATAATGAAATAACTCTTGGTAAATTGAATCCTAATCCAGTTTTTGCGTCTTTAATTTTCAGTTGAATTCAAAATAACAATAGTTTTTGTCGAAAAAAAACGTACTTTTTATTTTACGATAGAATATCGAAATTTGTGTAAAAGTTTAATAAATAAAAATATATTATTACTAAGTTTTGTTTACTAAGACGATTTAATATTTTAACAATTCCCATAATGCATTGTAGAATAACATTGTGAATCATTTTCTATATCAATCACATTGGCCCCTTCTTGGTGGGAACTTAACTTCCTGTCTAAAAGAAAACATTTCCTTTTTCATAACTTTTTCCCGTGACACAAAAAATAAAGGAACTGATTTGTCTCCTGGTCACTTCCCATGAAAAACAGAAGATAGTGGTGAATAACATATTTATCTTTGGGCTTTCCCCAGAGTTTGGTTATCTTTTCATGGCATCCAGTCAGTTTCTTTGGATCATCATTGAGTGTAGCATGTCCATACATCTTGTCTAAAAAGTTTTTACTTGAATTGTACGTTTAAAAGGGGAAGTTATGCTGATTTTTTTTACAATTTTGTTTTGATAGCAGCGGAGTTGATGTAAAAAATTTAAAGTTTCGAGGAAAATAGTTCTTTGAATTTCTGAAGAAGATACGATGGTTTGGGATTTTAAGATAAACTCATTAATCGTTAGCAAATGCATTTCAAAATAAACTGTACGTTGTTTGATTTAAATTTCATTAATTACATGGATGTTTCTTTGATTTAAAATCATGTTATTATAAATTGATATAAATAGCTTTTGAGGGAAAAAACGTTTAAATAAATAAAAAATCCCTAAATGAAAATTTAAATTTTCAAATGTCTTAGTCATTTGTTTCAATAGTTATATTTTAATACAGTTGTAAGGGATAACAAACAAAATAACTTTCTATTATGATACTTTTTAAGCAACTTTAGAAAAATGAATAACTGTGCATTTCTTAAAGTTAATCTATATTCATTAAAGTTCAATAACATTGAAAATATTTAACGTAAGTTTTTAGAAAAAAAAGTATTATCAGTTTGTGCTGTAACTGATAATTTGTGAGTTTAAAATAAAGTGGAACTTGCCTCCATTTTGGAAAATTTTTCTCACCTCTTTTGTTTTCTTATAATTAAAATCGACCATTTAATTCCCTGAAGAAACCTTATTTCAGTCCTTAAGTTATTTTGTCAAACGCCTTCCTTTTTCAGATACTTTATTCCAATAATTGAAAATTTCATAATAAATTCTATAATTCTAATTTCATAATAAAACTGCTACTGCAATAAAGCACTGTATTCAAAAATAGCGCAGAACATTCGAGCTAATAATTATTGAAGATAATACTAAGTTAAAAGGTACAATATTATGCAGTATTCCTTAACAACTTCGGTATCAATAACTAGTTTGCTAGTTAAGGTCCATTCAACATCATAAATGATGTCTCACATAAAGCGAGTTGACCCATTATTTCAACGAGACTTGACACTTCAAGCATCATCTATTTATTACAAAGTACGGCTATATAGTTGAAAAATACTTTTCTCAAAGCAAAGGGTAAAATCAGCTTGATTAATTTTAGTTGAAGGTAAATGAACATCTTCATTTTCTATAAGTACGTTTCGATTTTTAAATGATAAATTATAATAAATTTATTTTGGTTCGTTTTCCTCCATACCAAAATTTTATACAAGATAAATTCAGAAATATATCAAAATTCTCGTGAATAAAAATTATTTAAACACTTCATAATTATACAATAAATGTTTCCTTGGAGAGGATCATGATATCTATTTGGGTGTAATTTTCAAAAAAAGTAAAAATAGGGAAATTAATTGCATGCAAATTTATATGTACAAGGGAAAGTCAAAAAGTAAAGGGGCTTTTGCAATTTCTCTTTTCAAGAAACATCGCTAATATTGAGTGCTGAATGAGGGGTAGTAGGCAACATTTCGATATAAAGTGTCAGGTGTCTTCTTTCGTAGTCGGTGAAGTGTAGTAGACCATTCAACAGGACAGCTCCATTGTCGATCGGAACCAAAAAGGAAATAACAGTGCGCCTAAGGTTGCGGATTCAACCCCGACCCAAGTCAATAGATTTTCAAGATGCAGAAAATCGACAGTGGCCATGTCGCATGATTATGTGGCATGTAAAAGATCCCCTGAGTTCCTGTTTTTCTTGGGTGCTATCGGCAAAATTGAAATCCTAAGTTCGGTTTCGCATTTCTAGAGCCAGGAAACTAGTTTCCTAGGTAGGAAACTTTGTGTCAAAATTACCTGGGACGATTGGTATCCGCCGATATGGTGCCGCGTTAAAAAGAGATACCAGCTCCTTTGGAATCTACTAGGTCTACAATTGTAAAACACCAATCCACTGTCCCATTAAAAATAAGAATTTGAGACAATATTTATAATGAACTTGCATTTGTATTATACTGAATATTTTTAAGTATTTGCATAATTAAAAAACCTAAAGCATTTACGAAGTTAATAATGCTGAAATAATAATTTCATGAAATTCTAATACACTAAACTATTAATCATGACCTCTAAAAACTTAAAACTCATTACATATCAATGTATTTATTTAAAAAGATGTTCTTTTTGTGATAATAACATTTTATAAGAAGGAGAGTTAAACAGAAATGTGTTTTAATCATTTTTTAATTAAATGAAAAAATTGAATGGCTGTGTAAGTGATTGGAAAATTAAAAACTAAGTATTTTGTTGACTACCTATATGTTTATACTGGAAATATAAATCTTCTGTCAGATTTTTGAAATTAGTAGCACATCGTGAATTAGAACAAATATGGCATCTAAAATCTTCCTTTGACACACGCAAGATAGTATCGTCATACTTTTTAGATTTAATTATTTTAACTAGTACTTGAGATTTAAGTTATTTTCTTTCATACATTTCACATTCAGTTAAATGAACAGCACTTCTTTCTTGCTTGAGACATATTGGAGGGAAAGGTCTCAAATAAGAAAGAAGCATTGTGCTATTAACGAAACGTTGATATTATTAACAAAAGATTTTGCCAGTTTTTTCTTTTACCTTAAAAATACTTTTTGATAATATTAAGTGAAAATAAGAGAAATAATAGTTATAATATTAAAAATAATGTATCTCCTCAGATGATTTAAGGGGAAAGAAAGCTTTTAATTTGTTTCAATCAATTAAGGCTACCCTAAAAATCATCAAACTATCGAATTTTTTGTTGAATTATTTGATACCTCGAATCCTTATAAATATGCCTGAAAAATTTCAATGCTTTATCTGCATTTTTTATCAAGTTATGGAGGAATATTTGATACTGGACAGCAACTACCACACCTATATTTCAAATCATATACTAGAAAAGAGATTGAAGAAAATTTAATTAATTATTTTTCTAGCGCGCGTAAATGAGACTGACATTATATATGTAGTAACAAGTCATTTCAAGAAAGAATTGTACAATTCATGCAAAAGTTCTAGTTTGTGCATTGTTTATTGAAGAGCTAATGGATTTGGTCAGGATTTAAAAGTCGTGCGTGATTTTCATGATATTATTATGAATGAAATTAAAACTTCAAAATAGATTCTCCCAAACCATACATTCTAAATCTCATTTTGATAAATCAGATAATTATAAATATAATTCGCAAGGATAGAAAAAAATCTCCCATTTCAGAAATTTGTTTTTGGCGATATATATATATCCCATGTGTGAGATATTCAAAACTTTTATTATTAAAATATTTTAAGATATCTATTTAAACAAATACACATATGCAGTTCTTAGATTTTGATATATTTTACCTATACATTTTTATTTTATTTTGCTTCCATTCTTGTACAATATTTAACATGCGAAAGCTTTTAAAATCATGGAAATAAAAAATAAAGG
Organism: Trichonephila clavata; assembly: GCA_019973975.1. Taxonomy (NCBI): domain Eukaryota; kingdom Metazoa; phylum Arthropoda; class Arachnida; order Araneae; family Nephilidae; genus Trichonephila; species Trichonephila clavata. The sequence continues at coordinate 9,773 of BMAO01028258.1, read as the reverse complement.
CATAAACATCTTTTATACATGTCGTGCATTAGCTCTGAGCCTGGAATTAGCTTGTATTTATTTTTTATAATTATTAAGATAAAGTTTTATGAAACATTGATCTTTCATTCGTTATCTTCTATATATTCCTTATGTCATATACTGTTCAATTGCTCTACATTTGTGTAATTTCTTACGGTAAGCAGTTTTAAATAAGCTAATTAACATTTCATAAAAGTTTCAGACTATTCGATGATTATTATGCCATGCTATTCATGGAATGAAAACTTCAAACTCATTTTTCTCTGTGTTGAATTTTTGTACATATACTGTTATTCAAAACCCAAAGCTTGTTTGATAATTGAAGTAGGGGTTTGGATTTTTTTATACATGTTCTGAAATGTATGTTTTGTAAAACTGTGCATGGAATTAGCTCTAACATCTTTAGTACTTTTTCTAAAAAAATTCAAAATCAAAATGAATGTTTTTTTTGAGAATTTTTGGAAGTTTAACTATAAAAAATTAAAGAGCAGCAGCAGAAAAACTTCCATGCACAGTTTTATGTAGTGTATTATAAGGTACTTGGAAAAAAAAATTTGAAGAAAAGAGACATATTTAAAAAAAGCTTTAGAATTTAAAAAAATCTTTTAAAAAGTTCAAAAAATTTAATTTTACAACATTTTGCAACAAATTAAAATTTTTTGTATGGAATTATGATTATTATAAAATATATATATACAATTAAAACCAAATATCAAATATTAAAAATAAAGAAAATTATGAGGAAGATACTATATTGCCTTAATGTGTCATAGTATTTTCGTAACCTACATTTCTTAACTAATCCCATAGTGTCCAATTTCAGTGTATAGCATACTATTTTCTTTCCATGATCTTTTTTCTTTTAAATACACACCATCGGAATTTATATATGTTTAATTGTTTCTAAGCTTTCTTAAATTCTTAACTTTCAGCTCCTGTTCTTTTTCGGAAATCATTTGGATTAGAAACACTTGTGTGAATAAATATCGAAAAAAAATTAATCATTTAGTGTTTTTTAAGAAACTATGGTGGGAGGGGATTTAGATTATTCATGGTAACCTTCTTGAGGTCAGTGCTTGAAATATCGAAATCTGCATCATCCAAAATTATGTCATTGTTATTGTTTTAGATTTCTGTGCATAAAAATACAACGATTCTCGCAATCAAATAAATGGTGTATTTGGTAAGAAAATAATAAATATTTTTAAAACTAATTTTATGATACCAGAATCAGACGATTTTAAATTTAGCATTTCTCACATGATCATAATTCACGCATCAGCTGTAAATGAAATATTTTAATATTTTTCACTAGACTTTTTTTTGCTAATTTAGCCAAAAAGTTCCGTATTTGTACATCAGAATCGAGACTTTTATATCTAAAGAACATGGCTAAAAGAATTAAGCCATCATATATTGAGAAACTGGTCTGGTCATCAATAAATAAAGACCGCCTGGCACATTGGTGACGTCATTGAAATGATGGATGCCTCGTTTCACAGTGACGCGATTTCCGTTGTAGAAGGATCAATACATACCTCGAAGAGACGGCATTAATCATTTCATCGCTAATGAGAAAACTGCGGAGCTTGGCAAATTTTAGGTGTGATCCACAAATGTTTTCTTATAGTTCTGCGATTGAAAAAAAAGGTGTTAATAAGTTATCGGTTGAATAATGGGTTTTCTGTCTTTCAGAAATAATTAAATTATGATTGTAGATATCGCTGAAGGTTCAGTGAGTTTAGATAATAGTAAGATGAATTTTTCGTCTTTAAAAATTTTTTGCAACATCATAAGATACTGTTGCTCCCAGTAACGTGTTTTAATTAGTTAGGCTTAGTCTGTGAGGGCCTGTTTTTAGGTAGTGCATTATGCTTAGGCCGTGAGCATCTTTGTGTTTTTTATGAAAATATTTTTGAGTGTTATGGCTTTGTTTTATAGGTTAAATTATGAAAAGGGATATTCTTATTACGTGTTTATAACATAGCAGAACCAAATAATACATTTGTTGCATTGGTAATGTAATTGTCAATTCTATTACTTCCAAAAATTAATACATATATGTTATTTTGAATACAGACGTTTAATGTTGAATCGTTTTAATCAACTGTAATTAAGTAATCATCAGTCCGTTCAATTTTTTTGGCCGAAATAACTTAGAAATTATGTAAATGAAACGTATATACTTTATTTTTTAAGAATTTTGTGGTAATGCAATATACGTATAAGTACCATGGAACAAAAGTAGTTTAAAAAGTACTCAGAGCCACTGAGTCATTTTTTAAGTCAATATGATTTCAAATTGATTCTCATGTAATAATTATACTTCTCGAAAAAACATATAGTGTACCAGTACTCCGGCGCAAAGTTGAGGTGCGGATGCCTTTCTATTGTTGTTCCCGTGTAGAGATTTTTGAATGTGGAAAATCCCGAGAATGGAGAAGTAACAAGTGCTTCTTTAAAAATAAATTGCAAAATCAAATGAAATTCGTTACAACACGTAAAATGACTCGGCGTTTTAATAATGAACTGCTACTAAGTCGATTAAGGATTTAAAATTTAATGGAAAAACACAGAAGATAACAGATGCAATGCTCTTCCAAGATGCATCATCACTAGAAATGAGCGCAAAAGCGTACAGGGATACCACATTTAAAAATAAAATTAATTTTAAAGGAGGTAGCTATCACTTTGTATTTCATTCTGAGAAATTTTAAGATTACAATCGTGTATTTCTTACTAGCATATAACTAAAAGTAAAAAAAAAAACAGCTCTTTTATCCAGTGCTACTTTAATTCCCATCCTATACTTAAAGATGGTGTTAAACTAATCATTTATTAACGAAAAAAATATGACAAATATGCTTGTATTTTGGTATAAAAATTGTCTCAGAATCACACATTTAATTACTTTATGCCAATATATCTTTTCTGAGTATATACTTAAAAGTTTAGTATCGGTTTTATTAATATTTTATGCAACACGCTGAATTGCTTTTTAATACAGGGTGTTTCATAAATGATGGGAGTAACTTTAAGGGGTGATAGTACACATCAAGACGAGTAATAGTAAATAGGAAACCAAGTGTCCCAAACGTCTTCCGAAGGAGAAAGGCGCCATCAAAGTTTAGGGTCCTAAATTTCAAATGATGATAAAAAAACGGGAAAATGGATCGATTCATTTGCGGTTTTCACTAAAATCATTCTTTAAATTAGTATTTTCATTAAAAAAAGTTTTAAAGACAAAGTTAAAAAAATGCCGTTAGAGGGCGCTCTAGACTTTGGAGTACCGAACAACTACCTTTTACCAGTATTTTTTTTATTTTGTTAAATGTTTACAAAAGCTTAGATTTTAACTTGAATTTTGAGCGCAAAATTGAAACCATCGGAGCGGTTAAGTGGCGCAAATGTAACCGCGTTTAGGGAGGAAAAATTGAAATGCTCGTATGTAATGATCAAAATAAAAAACGATAAAGCAAACTTTAAGAGGCGATAGTACAACACCAAAACAAGTAACATTCATCAAAGAAATCATACTCGTAATTTTAACCCGAAGGTGATAGAGGGCGCTGAAACAGATTTCGTTTTAAGAGACAAAAGGAAACAAAGAACATTTACGTTATAAAAAAAGTTTAATTAGAAATGATTACAATATCTGTTCGAAACACTGACCATTAGAGGCGATGCATGCGGTACAACGCGAAGAAGGGATTCACGAACCCTCTGAAACACGCCAGGAGTATCGCGCACCTCTCCTGCAGCTGCCGAAAGTCTGGCGACGAGTTCTTCTGCAGTTTCGATAGGAGTCTCATACATAAGACTCTTCAAGTGTCCCCACAAAAAGAAATCCAGGCATGAAAGATCGGGCGATCGCGCTGGCCAAGGGACAGGACCACTTCGCCCAATCCATTGATTTGGAAAGGTTGCGTTTAGATAATTTCGCACCTCTGGCGCAAAATGAGCTGGTGCTCCATCCTGCTGGAACCACATTACTCGCCGGATACGAGGGAACATCTGTTATCATTTCCGGCAGCACCTGTTGCAGAAAGGTAAGATATTTTTTCCATCCAGGCGTTCTGGCAGAAGATAAGGTCCAAGTAGATGGTCACCAATTATTCCTGCCCAAACATTTATGGAAAATCGTCGCTGATATGCATGTGTAGAAGACGCATGTGGATTTACATCTGCCCATTGGTGGGAATTGTGGGTGTTAAATGTACCGTCACGTGTAAATGTACATTCATCTGTAAAAAGCACAGTTGCACCAAAATCGGGATTTAGGGTGTGCTTCTGCAGATACCAGCGAGCAAAATCCATTCGACGAGGAAAATCCCTTTCAGTCAGTTCCTGGACTCGTTGGACATGAAAAGGATGCATACTTTCATCCTTTAGTACTCGCCATGTCGTGGAGGGTGATACTTCAATTTGACTAGCCACTGCTCGCGTGCTTGTATTTGGATGATCAGTCACCATATCCAGAATTTTTTCTTCCACGGCTACCGTTCTGTTAGACTTCGCACAGCCTGCATTTGAACGTGCACCAAAAAAGGATCCTGTCTCACACAACTGTCTGTGCAAGCGCACAAATGTTTTATCATTGGGCAACCGCCTGTTGGGAAACTTTTTTCCGTATAATCGTCGCGCCTCTGCACTATTCCCATTTGCAGTTCCGTAGATGAAGTGCATATCAGCCTTTTCTTGATTAGTGAAGGGCAACATCTTTCGTTACGTTTGTTCCGTGATTTACACTTGCACACTCGGGTCAATGGCTTTTATCTTAATAACAATTTGCATATGCGTTCTTCTTCTTCCCCATATCACAATTTCATGTTCTTCTTCCAGAATCTTGCAGCTAAAAACGCTTGCATGGATAAAATTTGAAGATGCTCTAGCACGTTTGCGTTTGAATTCAAATCATGCATTTTCTAATCGAAGTTGATTGTTTTTATGTTGTACTATCGCCTCTTAAAGTTTGCTTTATCGTTTTTTATTTTGATCATTACATACGAGCATTTCAATTTTTCCTCCCTAAACGCGGTTACATTTGCGCCACTTAACCGCTCCCGATGGTTTCAATTTGCGCTCAAAATTCAAGTTAAAATCTAAGCTTTTGTAAACATTTAACAAAATAAAAAAAATACTGGTAAAAGGTAGTTGTTCGGTACTCCAAAGTCTAGAGCGCCCTCTAACGGCATTTTTTTAACTTTGTCTTTAAAACTTTTTTTAATGAAAATACTAATTTAAAGAATGATTTTAGTGAAAACCGCAAATGAATCGATCCATTTTCCCGTTTTTTATCATCATTTGAAATTTAGGACCCTAAACTTTGATGGCTCCTTTCTCCTTCGGAAGACGTTTGGACACTTGGTTTCCTATTTACTATTACTCGTCTTGATGTGTACTATCACCTCTTAAAGTTACTCCCATCATTTATGAAACACCCTGTATATTATCTTAAATTAAAGCAAAAATTCAACAAGATATTTATGTGATACAATCCTTTTTTTTTTGTATTATCTGTTGCTTTGTTGTTACTTATGCCACCTGATCTCGACTGCGTAAGATTTAAGCCCATGAAATTCATCACGGCAAGGGTCTATATGTACACCTGTCGTTGGCAGTAGCCTTGAGCACTATTCAGTTGACATTATATTACCTAAGTCTTTTTAACCATAGTTATACAATATGCACGAACAATTTATTCTGAATAATAATAATTTCAAAAATATTAAAATGTAATTATTTTAATTTTGAAATTTAGAATGTCTTTTAAAATGCAGTTTATTTGCAATATATGCAATATAAATATGGTAATAAAATGAGTGTTTTGGATAATTATTGTGATGAAATGCATATAGTATATAGTGGAATAGAATTAAAATACGCGAATAAAGAGATTAATCAATTTTTAATCATACAACTTATTATAAAATTTCTCGAAATACATATTTATGAAAAAATATAAGTATTTACAAAATATTCTATCTCTTAACGCATAAAAAATAATAAACAAATAGTACCAATTATTTATTTATTATTTATTGGTATAAACAAATAGATTGATACTATTTAGTATTATTTATTGTTATTTATTTAAGTGATGATGTGTGTGTTAGAAGTTAATAGCTTCATGCAGGAAGTGATGCTGTGATTCTTGAATCTTTGTCAAATTTAATATGAATAATTGTTCCTTTCAACAAAGAAATAAACTTGTAATATGATAGACATTTTTCTAAGAAAGCTATCTTTTAGCTAAATTAAAAATTCATTTGAAGCATGATAGTGGTCATAAATAATAAGTAACAAAAATAAATAATTAGTAAAGTAAATAATAAGTAAAGTAAGTAGTAAAATAAAGTAGTAATCAATGGGCAGTAAATAATTAATAAGGGAAAACTATCTTTAATGAAACAAAAAAAAAATGGTTACGTAAGCATTTGGGGAACTATGATCAAATGAATAAAACCAGAATTGCATCGGTTGATTTAATTTAAAAAGAAAGATTTTAAACTTTACGAAAAACCAATGCCAGCTTTATAAAATACTAAAAAAGATAACAAATTAATCAGCAAAAATTATTTAACACATCAATACTGATACACCAAGTCTTATTAAACTCCATCGTGTTATCTTCTTTTAGTTAAAAGCCAGAATCAAAGCATTTTTTTTCTTTTGAAGAATACACTGTCTAACTCATTAACGATAATTAAAAATACAATATATATATACGCACATACACAAAGCTTAAATGTGTTGCACAATATCTGGGTTATTTTTTAAAATTGCATAATCGAAATTAAACCATTGACTCTGAGTGAAAAATGCACAAGCAATTTAATTTTTCACCAGATTATTATTGTATAATTTCGTAATCTCATATCTTTGTTTTCAAGAATTAATAAGTGCCAATCATAAGCAGCTAAAAAAGGAAAACCAAGTAACTGAGAGAACAGCGATTAAATGAAATACAGAAAAAAAGGTTTTGAAACAGTTTATTTTTAGCTTCGAAATAATTATTCAAGAATACCGTTATCAATTTTTACATTAGCAAAAATTTAGTTGTTTAATCACTAAAGCTTAATTTATTTATGGTTTTAAAAATTTTACTTATCATTGGATCAAATATTTTTCAAAGTATAGACAGACAATATCTTATTTCTCCAATTAATATTTTCTGCAAATATAATACACCAGGTTCTATATGGTAATTCATTTAAGCTCAATGTACAGATTGTTTTCATTCGATACTTAAGAGCTTATGTATAATAAAAGATTTCATTTATCTAACGAACATTTAGTTAAACAAAAAGAAACCAATTATTTGAAAGATTTTGTTTGATCCGAAGTAATACTGGGTTATATTATGTGAAACTATCAACTTTTTTTAAACCATGAGTATCTAATAAGCAAATAAAATTCTGAAATTAAAAAAAAGGAAAATAAATGGCAAGGAAAAGTATCAAAAATAGCAAAATATCGCTCAGCTCTTCTTGGGGCTTGTCTAAAATGAAAAATTGATTCAATTATCATGCTAGAGAAAGCTTTTTAAAAATGTAGTGCATTTTTTGTAAATAGGGTAACTTGCGTACATGAATAAATTAATCTAAAATGAAAAGCAGGTTAAATTATCAAAGAGCGTGTAAAAAATTATTTTATATCAGTGAGATTGTTGAATATACGAGTATATAAATTTGTAATAACAATATTTCATAGTTAAATGGTTTTTTTAATTATAATCTAATAGCAAGTAGCATATTGACTTAATGAATGAAATCTGTATTCTGTAATTAATGTGACAAATGAAACAAAAATTTTATTATTATCTTTTTTAACTTCAAGAGAAAAAAACATTTAAATGTGAAATGGTGTTATTTTTATAGCCGATATAACCTCCAAAATTTTGAATGAAAGCCTGCATTAATTGTGTCATACATGCACCGAATGTCACTTTGTGGAATGGAGTTACATGCTTGTTGTACTTGTCTCAATACTGGGAAGTTGATTGTTGGCTGTGGATGATGCTGGATTAGTCATTCAATGATATCCCATACGTGCCCAATTAGAGATTGATCTGGTGATCTCGCAGGCCAAGGGAACTTGGAAACACCCCGTACAGAACGTTGCATTATAACAGCGGTGTAGAGACGAGCGCTATCCTGTTGGAAACTTCCCATTTGAATGCGTTCATGAATGGTACTAGTATAGGTTGAATTACTAGACAATTTTACAGTTGGGACACCGACGAGAATGCTCCTGCTGTCATAGGAAATTGCTCCTCAGGCGATGACACCAGGTGTAGGTCCAGTGTGCATAGACCTCAGACAGTTTGGTTGCAGATGTTCCCCTGACCTCCTTTAGAGCAACACACGACCATCACTGGCACCAAAGCAGAAACCGTTTTCATGAGAAAACACAACAGATCTCCACTCAGTGGGACACACGCTACATAGCGCCTGGTTCCATTAAGTAACCAATTTATAATAATTCATTGTATCACTGGTACCAACTGCAGCTTGAATTTCTGCTGCAGACGCAGTAGGAAGCACCACAACCGTACCCCGGAATATGGCGGTCTTCCATGGCAGTAGTACCAAGTGGCCGCCTGGAACATAGCCTGCTTGAGGCAGTACCATCACTTGACCACTGTTCTCCACAATCATGGACAGTGGATACATTCCGGTCAAGTCTGTGCAATATTCCAGAAAGAAAGTCCACCTTCTCGTAGCTCCGTTACTCGATTTCGTTCAAACTTGGTGAGCTGTTGATAATGACTCCTTCGTCTTCTTAATGGCGTTATTGGCTAACATCAACTAAATATGTCAAATTTCATATACAAATAATGCTCTCAAACTTAACGGCACGCATTTAAGGCAACTTGATTTGCAAGTTGTGATTGGCGATACTAGCACCAAACTTAAGCATGAAGTGCGAAATTTGAATCGTTTCATTTCTCAGATGTATTAACACGCCTACCACATTTCACTTATCTAACACGTCTATTTCAGTGTTAGGATTTTTTTCCGTCAGTGTATTAACATCTTATTTTGGAAAATAATATAGTCATTGGATGCTCTTACATCCCCCACATACATATAAGACCTCTATCGGATTAATCATAATTGTCACTTCTAGTCTTGGCTCTATTCCTGTAAAAAATAAAGCATAACTTTTTCTTATAACGGAAGAAAAGTAAAAAAAAAAAAAAAACTCATTTGATTATTTCTTATGAGAAGCCAAAGAATTTATTTTTTATGCATGTGACGTCCCCAAAATCTGATTATATTCTTTGTCTTTAGTCGATTCTTTTGGATAGAGGTAATTCATAACATAATTCTGGATTTTAAATTTGAAATGAAAAACGCTTTTTTTATTTTATCGATAGTTTTTTTTTTTTAAATTAAACGATAACAATAAAGAAAGGTTTAAAAATATTTTTGCAGAGAAACGAAGAAAAAATCTAAAAAGTGAAAATTGAATAAGTGAGAAAACAAAAATATTTCGTTCCTTAGCTTGCAGGGGAAAAAAACCTGGAAAATTTGTTTTGAGGATGGCGTGGCTTTTGAAGTACGTTAATAATATTTATATCTACATCAATTTAAAGAACATATCATATATATGAGTTATTTTATTTAAAAAAAAGTTTATTTTTTAAAAAAGAATGTTTTGGGCAAGAAAAGATCACATTTTAGTATCTGCTTTCATTTCCCTGAATAGTGGTTCATTTTTTATATATAATATATTTAATTTCATTT
>BMAO01028257.1:0-20903 GCA_019973975.1 Trichonephila clavata | reverse complement strand
AGTTGAAGTTAACAACAAAACGTATTTCAATATATTTATTATTTACTTTCGTTGATTCTAAAAAGATAACTGAGGAATTTCAAATTTTCTGTTGAGTATATTAAATAATATATTCCTCAGTTCCTAATCAATTAAACGTAGTTTAATGTGTTAATTACAGCTCACAGATGAATTGTAAAGTATTTCAAATTCAACCTAGAAAACTATCTCAGATAATAGTTTTAACTTATTAACAAACCTGATTCTATCAAAAATGTCACATCTTCATTTTTATTCGCATAAAAATTTAAGTCAAATTCGATGTAAAATATAAATTTCCTAATATGAGCTTTTTACTTAAATCATCTGTCTTTTTTTTTTAACTTGGAGACAAAATAGAACTTCTACTTGAAAAGGGTTTAAAAATAGCTTCTATAATTTGTGAATGATTATAAACAGTTATATATATTTTTAAGTATTCATATCAATCAATTGTAAAGCTCTAAAAATCCTACTGGTTCTTTTATTTCAAAATAAGAATTTCATAATCTATTGAATTCTAAGAGGGAAGAAGCTGAATTTTTTAATAAAAAATGTCTGAATGATCTTGATTTAAAACGATTAAATTTAGGCATTAACAAGATCAAGTGTCAAAGTTTAAAAGGAAACAATTGTACTGAAGCATTGGAAATATGTTTTGAAATTGTAAAACGTTTTCATGGGAGTATCGAGTGCCCTCTCAAATAGTAAATAAATTTGTCTCTAAAGCCATAAGAACTATAGTAACTGACCAAGGCCATTCAATAGGAGTTATGAAGCTTAAAAATATGGTAACTTGTGTATTAAAAACTGAAAGCAAAGTCATAGCTATAAAGCGCAAAAGATATTATTTGCAAATAATATGATAATCGTCTAAGAGCGTGGCAAAATTTAATTTTATTTAAATGACTTTTTTTAGTAAAAAAAAGCATTTGAATCGTTATTATGTTTTTAGAGAGAGTTACTTAAATTCCTCAGTTTACAAAACGTATCGATTTTATTGAACAGAACAGAAATCAAAATCTATTGAAGTTTTTCGTTTGGAACTATTGCTACAAATTGTGTAGCTCCTACAAATCGAGTTACAAAGGCGGGAATATATCATGTTTGAAGAAATAAGAGCAGAATAAAATTGTACGGAAATAATAAAATAAGGGAATGAAAATAAAAGAAAATTTAGCTACATTTTATCAAATCATGTTGTTTATGGAAGCCCAGTGGCTGAGTGGTAGTGCGCCGTGCTTTCACACCGCAGGTCCGGGGTTCAAATCCCGGGCAGGGTAAGACTGACTCGGCCTTTCATCCCTTTAGTGGGTTGATAAATGAGTACCAAGCTTGCTTATAAACTCAACACCTGAGGGTTTCGCGTCAGACTGACCATTTGACCGAAACATCTGCACATGCACTTCTACGCCTAAGGTCACGTAAACTGAGATAGGCACACTGGGCTTTGGTTCTCATAGGCTGTTGCGCCACTGAGTTCAGTTATGTTGTTCATAATGATATTTTAAGTTAAATTTACTAATAATTAAAGTAGTATTAAATATTTCAAATAATGAGTTGCTGACTGATAGGGTTTGCATTTTATCCAAAGAAAGAGCATGCTTCACTAAGCTAATCAGAGGCCAAACAGAAAGCAGAAGCCAGTTAAAGAAACTGAATTAAAAATGAATAAAGCAGCAAAAAAAAAAAAAAATGTGTATTGGAGAATTTAATCATTGAGTTTTGTAAGACATAAATTAGCAGTAAAAATAATTGGAAAGTGTAATAATATTTTTATTTTCCATAATGCAACAATCGCCCCCCGAGTCTTGTATTGTTTTCTATGTGATAAATATTCTATCGTAACTAAAATTCATCACAAATGTGATTCATTGCCCCGACATTTTTTAAAATTTGTAAATGATGATGAAATAAGAATGACTCTTAATTTTAGTTTATTATTTTTCGCAGTAAATTTTGACTATGCTTACAATGAGGAATATTCTTTTTCGTTTGAAGAGCAAAAATTGCAACGCATTCATTCCTATCCTGTGTAAAATATGATTCAGCGCACTCATTCAGTTCTTTCCTTCTTCCATGAAGGTGACCTGATGAAGGAGGACGCTTGTCCTGGCCTGGCTGACCAACATCGAATCCATGGAGCTACCCGACGAAATCGAAGAAGTGAATGCCAAAGTACTGGAAAGTCTCATTGACGAAACGGAATACGTCGCCGTTCTCTTCTGTGAGTTGTTTTATTTCACTTCACTTGTCATTTCTTTTAACAACGGGACGTGAATAATAACACCACCTAGACAAATTACTCTTTGCCTATTCCATCTTTGTTAACCTGTTTATTTTCTAAAAATACTGAGTTCTAATGGAACTATTTATCCTGAAAATTATATGAGTTATTTCCTATTTTTTGCTGTATCCCACATTAAAAGAAATATGAATAATAATAAAATGTAAGACACACATAAAAGAAGTCAATGTTAACAGAGAAAGTTACTACGGTAGTATATTAGCTGCTGATTAATATTATTTTGGGACTAAATTCAACAACAAATTTCTTGTGAAAATTAATTTTATGAAAAGGGCTTTAGTATTGGTATTTTCAAGTTCGTATGCAAAGATATTGATAGAGAAGGTTAAGAGTACTAGAGTGAATTTTTTAGTGCTTTCCAAATGTAAATTAATGAATTTATAATTAAAATTACTATGCAAAAAAATTAATTATTTTAATGATCGTTCTCTCTATGTGTGTATGCCATTTTAAGTCGTTTTTGACTGAAGAAAATTTGTTTGAAAATTTTTATTGAAAAGGCTGTTTTTCGCAAAAAGGAGATTTAAAAATGCCTAGAACTAGATGAGGAGAAAAAATCTTTTACAACCTTTAATCAAAGGATATATACTATAAAATATGTTAGAATTACATTTTAATAACTTTAATAAACAAATATATAAAACCGACAAGAAAGAACCCTGTCCAAATGAACTACTGAAACGGTATCCACATTTCTGCTGAAAAAAAATTGGAACTTGATTACTTAGATGCCCCAATTTTATGACTAATTCGATTTCGTATGAGGTTTCATGAACTACTTTTCAAAAAATTGTAAAGTTATCAAATAAAATTTGTAGTATTAGAGAAAAATATTGGTGATAATATATTATCTTAATGCGTATGTTATAAAATAAAGATTTTTACGGTACTCTCTGTTAAGAAATTATAATCAATTAAATTTTTTCAATATTAAACCCTCAATGTGACCATTGAATATCGAAACGAATTGTAATATCTGTTACAAACATTTTCGAGAATTACGAAAAAACTTTATTACTTAATAAAACTAGAAAGTGTAAAAAGTCACGTTAGAGCTTATTTTCAGTGAATGTTTCAATTTTCATGCGCAGTAATTTACAGATATTCATGCTCAGAAATCGCGCTTTTTTGCATTTTATGCATAAAACATTACATGCATAAAACATTACATGTATTTCAAGACTGTCATCTTCCTAAAGCTCCTAATTCTGGCTTCATCTCTAACAAGACCATTGACCCTAATCTCTCGTGTTGAGAAACAGCACTTCTCAAACCTTCCCATTAAACTTGCCCGTAGTGTTTTAATAAAATAGTTTTTTTTTTATTCCATGAATTCTATGCCCAGTCACCTAGTTCCTATTGTAGTCTAAGTTGTACAATGTTTTCATGCTGATTTCTTTCCATTCTGTTTTCTCATTGTAATAAATGGTTTTAGTGTGGAGGGGGGGGGGTTGGTTCATTATAATATTAAAGAGTTTAAAAGTATGTAATGTGATTTCTGCGGGGATAATTACTTGGTCCATTCTTCTTTCTGCAAAGACATTCTTCGTGTTTTTAGCGTGGTGAGTGCTGGCGGAATTCCAGACTAAAGAGCCTCTTTGGCCACTTCGCAAAACAAGTGGTAGAAATAAATCTACCCACTTCCTTACAGCTGCTTCTGTATACCACACGGTTTTAGCTTCAAGAGCATTATTGTCAAAAATACGTTAAATTTCAGTTGTTTTTTTTTGTCTTTAGCAATGATTTGAGATGTGGTTTTTTTACAATCAGATGAGTTGCCAAAAATACATGTAATGTGGGCATTTCAATTTCATAATCATTGGAAAGATTCTGAATAGGAAATGCATCCATGGAGATTTGAGCCTTAGATCTATAAAGACGAAGTTTCATCAATAGAAATCCTCGAGAGTCGGTACTTTGCGAAATCAATGCCATCAATGCAAGACTTGAAAGCAAAGGCATTTTAATCTCTTTATCATCTTTCAGTCAAAACAGTCTGATCTATCGTTTTCGAAATTAAAATTCGACTCACACGTCACTTAGAGATTCTTCCTTGTTAACATGATGATTGAGGTTATCGTTCCCTTGATAGCTATTTTCAGATATCTCAAAGATCCAACTTCTCTTTAGAAAAATCCGTAACATTCTTCTGCGATCTTTTCTTGTACTCGACGAGCAAATGTTTTATTTGTATATTTTTACTATGTTTGTGCTCGTTATATCTAAGAATATATACGTAGATCATTCTTTTAAAAGTTACTATTATATATCAAGTATTTTTTTTCTTTTCTGCACACGATGATTATTTTCATTCGCAGCCGAATGTTGTCGAAAGTGCACATGATATAGCTTATATAGCGACCATTCGGAAACCAGTTTGGAGCTTAGTTTTCAATTTGGTTTTATTTTCATAGACAAATGATTCAAAATGCCCTTGATGATTTATTTGATAGTTTTGAGTAAAAAATAGGAGATACTTATTGCCATGTATATATATATATATATATATATACGCCAAAACTAAATTCAGCTATAAAAAGAACGCAGGGAAAGATTATGGACGGTTAAGGAAAACAATGTACTACAGTACTTCTCAAACTTTCAATATTTGAGACCCAATTTTCAATCATACTTTTCAGCGTACCACCCTCCATACAATAGCAATGTATTGAATTCAATAATAATGTACTTTGACGATAAAGCTACAATACGACTTTAATTATAAACCATACAAATTAACAAGATAAGTATTAAATTTTGTATATAATTTGTTTACGAAAAGCCCACATGGGTTCATAGTAATTATTAAACTTTTTCTTAACTTAGTATTTTATGAATTAATAACTAAATACATTGTGAACTGACATATTTATATTATATCAGTGAAATTGTGGGCATTTAATCTTGTTATTATGACAGAGTGTTTTGCTTCTTTCAGTAGATTGATAATCTTTTTAAATAATCTTTTACTTTCGACTTTTCGATTTGTTTGCGCCCCCTGGTAGGGATTATAGTACCTTTTAAAGGGGCGCGCTCCACAGTTTGAGAAACGCCGATGCACTATTTTAAGAAAAATGATTTTTTCAAAACATTTTAATTTGCATTACATTACAGCCGAGATAAAAATGATTAAAATCTGAAATTTAAAAAGATGATAAAAGTGAATAGAAAACATCTATAAAATCGAGAAATTATTCCATTTTCAATAATTTGCCTTATTTAAGAATTCGTTTTCTATTAATATTGTGTTCTTAGCTGTTTTTATGTTTTTTTTTATATAATTTAACGATAAATGCAAAATAATTAGAGCAAGTTATTAGTATTCAGGAGAATAAAATATTTTTGAATTCAAATAACTTTGTTTTATATTTGCAGAAATTATATATACTAATATTTATAAGTTATAATTTTCACTTTAAATTCCTGCTTCCGCTTCAGTTATTTCAGCACATAGCTCAACTAACATTCAATAGAATTTTCCACCACACAGATCACACTCCGAATATCGAATTAAACGACTAACTGGAGCTATTTTTAGATGCGTCTGAAGTCAGCGCGAACATCTGGCTGCATCTGTTTGATGTTAAAAAGGTGTAAAAATCGTGATAGATGTCAGTATACCTCAATCCGCGATTCTACCGAAGCAACGTCTTGTAATGGAGAATCATACTCCTCGGTAGTATTTCACAATCAATTGTTTCTGAAGTTTCTTATTAGGTTGAATTCAAGTCTACAATCAGATTCTTTCTACAACAAAATTTTTTTAATTATTATTTTATGGAATTTCTAGAGATTTATTCAAGGATAACCAAAGTATGTAGAATAATACTTTTAAATGATTTATTTGATGTATTTATTAGTTTGTATATAGTATGGGAAACCATTTTATATTAGCGTCAACTTAACGTTGTTATCAATAGATGGCAAGTGAATTGTGAACCCTGTCAAATATATCTTTATTTGTGGTGCTTTATATATATATATATATATATATATATATATATATATATATATATATATATATATGACTATATTGAACAGACATTCACTGTGTGTAAATATAGTAAGGTTGCATTCTGTTCTATCTTATTTTTTTCTAAAATTAGTTAAAATTCCGAGGAATTGAGTTTCTGTACTTTGACTGTAAAATAAGAGAGATGAAGATAAAAATTGAGTGCCTACTGTTCAGCTTATGTGAGGCGTCTGACTGTTTGAGCTCAGGATTTCTGATGCATGAGTTTTGCAATATCCAAGGTGTGGCTTGGAACTCAAGATTATTTATCGGACTGTTATTTCTGCAACATAAAGATAAAAGTAATAAGTGGTAGACCCAAGTATACGGTAAAATACCCAAGTATGGCATCTGCTTTGTACCCAGCACCTGATAGGGAGGACTTACCTGCACCACATATCCTTTAAAAAATCTTAGTATAGAATATAAATTAAAAGATGAGGAAGATACCAATATTTAAGATACTAAATTAAATTATTTCATCTTCGACTGAAGGATACTAGAATACGTTCTTTTTGTGACCATCAAAAAGAGTTTCTCGAGTTCTTTTCTGTATAAAAGGATCTAATGTATTGCAACATCATTTGTTCTTTGATGGATTTTTGTACTTTGAGCATAAATATAAGACAACTGAATGGAGACCATCCATCGATATTCGAAAATCTTGTTTGATGGCTGTATTTTTACATGGTGAAAATATTTTTCCTTCGGTACCATTGTCTTTTGCAACCCAAATGGAGGAAACATATGAAAATATAAAAATCATGCAAGAAAAAATTCAATGTACGCTGAGGTGACAAAAGTTATGGGATACCTCCTAATAACGTGTCGGACCACCCTTTGCCCAGTGAGCTTCAAGAGCTCGACGTGGTAGGAACTTAACAAGTCGTTGGAAGCCTTGAGCCATGCTGTCTCTATAGCCACTCATAGCTGCGAAAGTCCTGCTGGTGCAAGATTTTGTATATGAACTCACCTCTCGACTATACCCCATAAATGTTCGATGAAACTCACATCAGATGACTTACAAAGCCAATTCTTTCGCTGGAATTTTTCGGAATTTTCTTCAAACCAATCGCAAACAGTTGTGACCCGTTCACATGGTGCATTGTCATTCATAAAACTTACATCATTGTTGTATACATGTAATCCAAGAATGGATAAAAAAAAGTCTCCAAGTAGCTGAATACAACCATTTCCACAGTCAATGATTAGTTCAGTTGGACCAGAGGACCCAGTCCATTCCACGTAAAAATAGTCCACACCATTATGGATCTCCAACCATCTAGCACAGTGCCTTGTTGACAATTTAGGTCCGTGGCTTCATGGGATACTCGAATGGGATACTTCATGGGATACTTCCATACTCGAATCCAACCTTCAGTTCTTACTAGCTGCAATCGGGACTCATCTGATCAAGGTACGGTTTTCCAGTGGTATAGAGTTCAACTAATATGATCATGAGTCCAGGAGAGGCGTTGTAGTCTATATCGAACTATTATTAGAAGGACGAGTCAGTCTTCCGCTGACATAGCGTAGCTACCGCCATATCAGCCTTATCAATGATACGGGGCCCTCAAGCTACTGAGGCCCCACCATGTGTAACTATTGTCCCACTAACAGGGCTCCCATATCTAAAAAAGGGGCTCCGAAGGAATTTTGATACAGAGCTAGCTACGCCAGTGGACATAGCCCATTAAACAAATTTTGTCTCACTGCCTTAACCCCTTAAGTGCCTCAGGCGTGTATACATGACCGGTTACCTTTAGTGCGTCGGACGTGTATACTCGTCCTTCCAATGGAGAACGTTTTATATTGTGCTGCTCTGTCATTTTCGCTTACCATGTATAAATTCTTAATTTTTTTTATGAATGCGCAGAATGTGATAATGGTTTATGTGTTCATCCATGTTTCAGGATGTATCACAGAACAGATAAGTTATAATTTAATTTTTATTATATTGTTGACTGTAGAGATTACATTTTTTTAAATTTCCTTTCATTATTTTATCTTTTTTTTCTTTTTTTAAAGAGAAAGAAAACACTTTTTCGAAGGAAAAACACACCTTTTCCTTTCCCCAATAAACCGTGTAACAACGCGCACCTGTGGTAAAAACGGTGGGCACTGGGAGGGAGGATTTCTTAATTTTTCCTCGGTAGTTAAGGGGTTAAAGCAGTGTTTTCTCAAAAGTTGTAATATTTGCGACTCAATATTAAATCCATTTTCATCGCCCCTCCCCCCTCATTCATGTGGCCGCGGTGGCCGAGTGGTCTAGGCATCGGATCATGGCAAGTTTGTCATGGGTTCGATCCTAGTACCACTAAAGATCCGCCGTGTAGGGGAGCGATGCACGTTAAATCTGTCGAGAGCTCAAACGTCCTCCCGTTGGTGTGGTGTGGTAGTTAGGAGAGGGGGGTGCCAGCTAAGGTGTCGTCCGCGTCACTTGACCATGGTTCAAAATTACGCGGACCGTCCCCAAAAGCCCTCGTGTAGCTGAACAGTGGGACGTTAATATTCACTCATTCATTCATTCCCCCCTCATTCAAGAACAATGTATTGAATTAAAAAAAACGCAAAAGCTACAATACTACTTTAACCTTTTAAGTGCCACCGGCGTATATAAACGTCTTGCTCAGCTAAAATATTAATTGCCCCGGACGTATATATGCGTCTTTTTAAAGTACGATGTTTTCTGTTCACTGCTATTCCTAAAAGTTTTCCGAAGGCTTTGGAATGGAATAAAAAACCTTAACAATGCTTGAGAAGGATTTACTTACTTCAGATTATTTGCTTATTTATTCCTTATTTCACCCCCTCCAGTATATCACATATGCGCGCTTATGTGGAAAACGGTTGGTGTTGGAGAGTGCATCGCGTAACTTTTAGTCGGCAGTTAAGGGGTTAATTATAAACCGTACTAATTATCAAGAGAAATGTTAATTTTTGTACATAGTTTATATGTAATAATCCCATAGGGTCACAGGTAATTAATAAACTTGTTCTTAACTTAGTATGTTAGATAAATTATAAAAAACATTGTGTAGTACTGATACATTTATATGTATATTATATCAGTCTTATGTGCGTTTTATTTTTTATTATGCAATAATGCATTTTTTGTTTACTTTCAGTAAATTAATAATTTTTAATCATCTTTTGTTTTTGGCTTTTCAATATGCTCACGCCCCTCTCGTAGAGTTGTCATGCCCCCTTAGGGAGGCGCACCCACAGTTTGAGAAAGGCTGAGTTAAAGAACACGTTCGTCGTAGTCCCACATTTGTTTTTACCGTTATTTCACGCAGTGTTGCTTATCTGTTAATACTGACAATTATGACAATTTGTTAACAATGACACACGTCGCTGGTCTTGGACATTAAGTGGCCACGGTCAGTCACTGTGTTGTGAACAGTGGGGTTGTACCTAAAATATATAAGAATTCTCTATACACTCTTGACACTGTAGATCTCGGAATGCTGAATTTACAAACTATTTCCGAAATAGAATATCCCATGGGTCTTGCTCCAATTGCCATTCAGCTTTCAAAGCCTACTATTTCCTGTCGTGCGTCCATAATTACGTCAGAATCCTTTTCACATAAATCTTTTGAGAACGAATGAAAACTCGCCAATGCACAGCCCATTTATACATCTTGTACACAAATGCTACTCCCATCTGTATTTTTGTGTAGTGCTATTCCATGACTTTAATCACTTCAGTATAACAAGTTTTATGAGACAATATGTTGAGAGTTCAAAGTCGCTGCTTTGATTATACTTTTTTTGTTTGTTGCAATCGAATGAATTTGTTTTCTTCCTCAGACAAGAACGACTCTGCGAGCGAAGAGGTGCTTAAGGACCTGGAAGAGATCGACGACGATGCCGACAAGAGCGGCATCTCCTTCGTCAAGATCAGCGACGAGGTCCTCGCCCTCGAGTTCGGACTGGAGACTCTGCCAGCATTACTCTACTATCGAAACAAAGTGCCGCTGCTCTACGACGGTAAGCACTGTGTTCATGGAGCTGGAACTAGGACCGTTTAAAAGCTGTCTTCACCCAATGTTTAAAACTCAGTCTTAAAAGCCTGTGTCAGACACAGAAGAAAAAATGAATAATATTGGTATCGCATTTTGACTTTAACCTAATAATCAGAATTGCATAAGTTGTTTTATTACTTATTATTGCTTGTATTAATTTTTTTAGCAGATCAAGTCTCAAATTCTTAAATGTCAAAAAAATTTCTAATTTTTCATATTATAAATCGTATTAGGATAAAAAAAATGATTATTTGTTGAATTATCTAAACAAATTTCAAATGTCACGTTCTTATTAATGATATATGGAACCCACATGAATTAATACCAATATTTTGAAGCATTTTTCCGACTGAATGTGAGAAGTGCTCTTGTTTTGATCAAAATTTTTTACCAAAAATAGGAATCAGCATTATGTGGGTTCAAAAGAAATTGTAATAATTATAGCCCAAAAGGTTTTTTTCAAACAAATTTCGTACAATTGAATTAATAGTTTCTAAGGAGAGTAATTTTCATACCACGCGGGAAAATTCTTTTTTAATTTCATAAAAGAAAATTTATAAAATATTACAGGGACATATATTTTCTTCATATTAATATTTATTAAATCACTTAGAATAAGTTCTGTATTCATAAATTTTCTTGGTCGATTTTCTACTAGTCTCAGCGTATACTTTCAATGGGTCCCAACCCACGTGGGGATTGATGGTAATGAGAAGGCCGATTTCTTGGTCATGACTGTGGTTGAGGAGGGAGGGAGCCCTAGTGGGACTTTTATGTTTCGCAAGTTATCCCCTTTAGGAAGATTATTCTAAATCAACTTGGAAGAACTCCTTCAAGTCACATCTTTGATATTTCAGAAGAAACCCAAGATGTCCATTCAAGTTTAAGCCTTGGAAATATCAAACGCCCTTCTCGCGCTTTATAAGCTGCCATATAAAATCAGTCACTCATCATTGATTTTAAAATAATAAAAAAAATTTTGAAGCAGATAAAAAATGTTTTCTTTATTTTCTATTTGATTTTTTTAGCGACTTTGTGGAGTAGTCGGTTTTTCTCTGGTCTTGTACGCCCAAGGTTGTAGGTTCAATCCCGGCCGAAGTCAGTGGATTTTCATGATGCAGAAAATCGTCAGCTTTCCTGTCGTATGATTATGTGACATGTTAAGAATCCCTAGAGTGCCTGTTTGGCTTGAGGGCTCCCTGCAAAAATAAATTTTTTATTCCATTTCGCATCAGAAGAGCTCAGGTACCTCCCTCTAGGGAAGAAACTGGGTGTAAAATTTAAATTGCGGCAATTGGTATTCCACCTATTTGGTTCCTCACTAAAAAGTGATACCAGGCTCCGGGGAATGTACTAATTCTGCAAGGGTAAATACCAATCCGCAGCCCGTTTTTCAAATAAAAAAATATATTTGATTTGTTTAAAATCTTCTTCAAGTTTTTATTAATTAATTAATACGGTTAAACATATGTTTATTTAGTATTCTTGCCTTTTAATAAACCCCTTTCTTTTATTTGATGAATTCAATTTTTAAAGGATCGTGATGTACATCAACTGTTAGTAAAATAAGTATTTTTTCTAAAGTACTGATTTGTATAAAAAAAATTTTTTTGCTACTTACATTTCTTAAACACTACTACAAGTATTTAAAGGCATGACTACCACAAAAGCCTTAAAACCTAACTAAATTTTACTAAAACATCTAAATGCATCATATATGGAATCTTTGTGTTATGCATTTCGTTGTGACAAATTAATAATGCATTATTGTCAGGATCCGAATTTTGTGATTAAATCTTATCTTTTTCTAAATATATAAGATAGTTCCAAGATAACGCACCATTGACCACAACTTCGAGGTGAAAGAAATGTATATTTATTGGATCAGGGTTAGGCAATTTCCTAATTTCGAAGCATTTCTTAGTCTTTGTCTTAAATTTCAATTTTTTTTTTTTTTTTTTTTTTGATATTTTAAGCATATTTCTAGTCAAAGTATATTAACTGAATCAAAGCCTCATTCTTCTCTTTAAATCAGGGTAGGGTAGCTTGTTTTGGCAAGCGGACCGCATTATGGGCGAAATAATGTGGCTTTTTTAAAATGATTCCAATCATTTAAAAAATAATAATAAATACAAGTTAAATAAAATAGGGGCAATTTTATTCAATCTATTTATTGTGCTAATTTTATATAATCTATAACTGCAAGCACAGGTTATATAAAATTTTAGAAGGTTTTTGATGAGACAAATGTACCCTTTTCGAACTCCCCCTATTCATTTTTAGTGCGTTTTTCACGTAGTGGAACAAATGCGCTATTAGGACGCAAATTTCGTCTTCGTCTTCGTTCCATATTTTGTCGTACCTTTTTCTCAGCCAATAAGCAAACAATTGACCTCGGATTTTCGGCATTTGTGCCCTAGATGAGCCGAATCATATTTAAATTTAATCATTTTTATAATTTTTTTTAGTACAGTACTACTTTCTGTTAGTAAAAAGTCGATTAGTTGCATTATTGTAAAATACAACATGTGAAAAACGCGCTAAAATTACTTGGCCATGCCAATAATTGATATCTTGTTTAAATGAAGAGTGCGATTGCTTGTTGCAAATTCTCCCCACAGCCTGCAAGTTTTTTTCCTCCAACTTGCATTTATCTTGTTGGTCTTCCTGCAAGATAAGTTTTGCTCACGAATATGTGTTGACTGAAATATAAAGAACAATTTCTTCATACATAGAAACTTTTCAACTGACAAATATTTGTGCAAGGCATTCAAGGTTGTAGCATAAAACATTTCCTTCACACTGGGATCTAAGTTCAAGCTGTAGCTCCTCAGGTGCTGCATCAATATCAGCAGTAATGGAAAAACAGAGCAAATTGAGTTTTGGGTCAAATTTTTAAAAATTCTGTGATCTTGTGACCTCGTCCTCCAAACACAGCAGATGATCTCTTTCTCGAAACACTTTCGGGTATTTTGTTTTTCTAATTAATAAACAAAGGAATTCTGTTTTCCTAATAGTGAAAAATACAAGATGAATCTTTAAACACGTACGGGAAAGAAATTTCGATTCAAACTGGATTTTCTGATTATCTTGGAAAGCCGCAAAAAAACTCTTTGAGGGCCGCTATTTGTCCACCCCTACTTTAACTCATTTTTTTTCTTATAATAATTGTCTTTAATAGAATATCTTGGCAAAAATACTTAGATTTTTTTGTAATATGTAGAACTATTAATTCATTAGAAAACTGTTATTATTAGTTAATAGATTTCAACAAACGCAACATTATTTAAACGTTACATTTCAAAATACTTTTAAAAAATTCTTATTAATTTTAGATTTTTTTGTAGTTAATATTAAAAAAATTACTAATAGCTGAGTGTGTGATAATGATTGCATATCCTAATGCCCTAGATATATTATTTCATTTAATAGTTCTAGAACAATTCCCTTATGACCATCCCATAACGTATTTTAGGAAACCTCCATGACGAGAAACTTGTTCTGAATTGGCTGGAAGCCCACAAGGATTTGGATGCTGACGTCATTGAGGATATATCCAGCAACATTTTACCGGCACTTATAGATAACACCACATTTTTGGCCGTGCTCTTTTGTAAGTGCTTAGAAATATTCTACATTCAAATATTTACATATAATACGTTATTCTGTTAACAAATTTTTAAAACGAAAATTTTAGGAGCCATTTTGTGAAATAAAATGCAAGTTTATAGCTTTATAAAAACGAATAAATAGTAAATTTTACTAAATATTTCTCACAAATTTGAGAACTCTTAAAAAAATTCACAAAGTTTTAATTAAGTGAAATACAAGTGATATAATGTGGAAGTTGTCAAATATAATTTAGAAATGAAGAATTTATTATAAAATCATGCAAAGTGAAATGTTTTATTTTTTTTTAAAGAGGAAGCTTCCCTTAAAATCAACACGCGGCATATGATTTATCTAAATTCCTTTCTTGTGTAGATGACAAGAATGACGATAAGAGCCAGACGACTTTGCTTGAATTGGAAGCCATCGACGACGACGCTAGCAAACACGGAATTCCATTTGTTAAGATTTCTGATTTAGAGGTGGCCTCAGACTACGGAATAACAGAGCTCCCGGAATTGGTCTACTTTGAGAAAAAGATTCCAAACTTTTATCAAGGTACAAAATTTTAAAAAAAATCATTTACATTATTTTTCTACATACATATATGTTGGTCTTCTAGATAGTGTAGTTGGAATCTCATGCGTATAATGGCAGCAATATAAAAATAGAATGAGCCTCAACATTATTTAATATCAATAAAAAATAAATTCTAATTGAATAGTATAGATAAGGGTACTTAATTTACGATAGTGACTTCTATTTAAAAAGGGCATGAAGGCAGGAAGTTCTTGAACAAAACATATGTAACAGATTCTTGTGATCTTTCTAGTGGGAAATAGCAGAGTGCATGTAGTACATAAATAGTTATGTTTAATTTTTACAGCTTACAACTATAAAAATTATAAGACTATTTAATCCTTAATCCTTAATTATAAGACAATCAAAAGGTTACGCTCATTGGAAAAATATCATAAACATTCTATTTGAAATGCAAAACATGCCACATTTAATATTTTGAGGATTAGACAGTTGTTATTGTATAAAATAATTAGAGTTCATTCGTTGAATCTAATAAGGTTATATACTTTAACTGATTTGGTGTGTATTTAATACAACATTAACTTTTATAAGTCATAATTTTTAACGCCATTACATTTCTTTTGATAAGTATCTAATGAGTTACTTAAAAAAAAGTGTTTATTTTTTTCTCGTTAAAATTTGAATTTTTAAGGCTTAATTTTAAAATATTCTAAGTAAATTATTTTTAAAGAAATCTTTGCAAAAAAATGTTCTCAAGTCTTACGTGTCTTATGACTTTTCAGAAAGATGAAACTTGTAAATCTGAAATGTTCCTAAGATCGAATTATTTTATAATATAGTTGAGCGTTAACTCAAAGAGTAATGAATAACGGGAACGCCATTCTTTAAATAATAGTTATTCTAACTTGTTTCTAGAATTCAGTACACGCAAAACTTCGGGAAAAAGCAATGTTCTTCTGTTTTGAAACTTTCAAATAACTGCCGTGTCCGATTGCAGGTGATCTGAGTAACGAAGAGGAAGTCTTGAACTGGCTCATCCATCAAAAGGAGAGCGATGAGATAGAGGACGTCACAAACAAAGTTCTTGCTCAGATGATCAAGACCTCGGATTTCCTGGCAGTTTTGTTTTGTAAGTACCTCCAGGTTTTCTCGGGGTATAACACTTTACTCAATTATAGATTAATTTGTCAACTCTCTTAATGATGTAACGAAGTTGGATCTTTGTGTGTTGAAATAAATTCAGTGGAAAAACAAGGACTCTAAATATTCAAATATTTATATATGTAGGAATTACCATTTAATACAATATATGTATGTAAAATCCAAAGTAGCGCCTCTATCATTTACCTGAAAAGAAAGGATAGCCTATGAAAGGCGCATCGCTTTCTTAACAAACCCGAAGGTAGATTACTCTCGTCGTGCGAGGCGGACACCTGTAGTTGTTTGAATTTATCTTCATCTTTTCGAACCCAAATTCCATAAGAATTCTCTAAAAAATTTTAAAAATTAATCAAGTTTATTAAGTATTATATCTTATGATTTAGTGAGGCCCGAGTTATTTCTGTCTGAAAATAGACGCAATCTTTTTCATAAAAAAAGTTCATAACCTTTAAAATTATAAAATGATAATCCCATCCTATAAGAAATTCACATCATGCATGTCATGTAATTAATTCTGTGCTCAGATGTGCTTTACTGGAAAAATGTTGGTTTAAAGGATTTTTTGTAATAAAAAAGGATTTATTGTAACTTTAATAAACATTCCTTTGAACTATTTTATTACTTCCAAACGAAAACATTCATTTCCAAACACTTCAGTGCATTGCAATTGCTTTTCTCTATAATGGTTGTGATGATTAAAAAATTAATGTACTAAAGTTTTCAAGCTTGGGAAGTTTGGTGTGTAAACAATGTTTCTTATTCGCTTAATTCGAACAATTGTAATTTGAAATATTTGTTTATGCAACAGAACGTATACAACAACATGTCGTTTGTTTATACAACCTATTCGGCACCCAACAAGGAGGTGAACTTGGTCGTCGAGTGGTCATAGTCGCAAGCTCTTGGTGTTGTTTTCATCGAGTCTGCTCTAGTGTCACTAAAGATTTTCCTTGTAGCGAAGTGGATGTACCTAAATCGATTGAAATTAAAAATCTTCAAGTTGGAGAGAAAGTTGAGTGAATGGAGTGTCATTTAAGGTATTGTCCTTGACTGTGGGTGAAAATAATGTAGTGCGTCCCCACAATTGCGCTAGTTTAACTTCAAATTGAGACTTTGATAAATAATCAAACAATCAGCACTGAACAATTTCGAATTTGGTTATAAATGTCGCGGATTGCTTCTCAGTAATCCCTAACGGGAAATATGTGTGAACCTTCCCTAACCGATGGGAGATTCAATCAATCTGTAAACAATTTTGGCCGATAACGTAACCCCGAAATCGGTGGGTGTGCCTACCCACAAAATAGTAGTTTTTAATTTATATTTAATTGTTTGTGTGTTGTGTGTCGTCATAATAAATATTCAAAACGAAAATTAAGGACTGATATTTGAAAACTGAATACGCAACCAAATCACATCAATAAATGGAGTAAACTTAATCTTGTTTCCAATTCCAGACGACAGCGCAAGCAACACCAGTCAAACCATCACCGAAGAGCTGGAGCGCATTGACGACGACTGCGATCAACACGGCATTCCACTCGTCAAGATTGACGACAGCCAATTGGAATCGCTGTACGGCATCAAGAACCCTCCCGCCTTGGCATTCTACAAGAAGCAAGTGCCCAAGTTTTACACTGGTAGGGACAACTGTACAAATATATATTAAGTGTTGTACTTTTAAATCCTTAACATTTTTGAAGAAAGACTCAAAGGTAAATCTGAGTCGGTTTTAAAGAAAATGTGTAAAATATTCAGATAATTCTTATTGTATGACACTGGAAACTATCCTTTTCATCAAAGTGGTAGGAATTTCTATGATTTAGAGAAAGAAATCTTAAATTTGTTCATAATAAATGGTAATGAACGAAACTAAAAATAAAAATCATACAAAATTCAATACGTTTCATACCTGAGTTTTTCGTTTGCTATTTAACAAGAACGGAAGAGCAAATAATGAACAAATTGTAGAATTTCTGAAAATTAAATTTATTTTAAAAATTCTACGAATGTGACTGTAACATGTCGGCAAAGAAATGAAATACTTCGCATTATTATAATATGGCATATTTCTTGGGAATTTTTTTTCACTTATCAATATACGAACTATTACTACGATTGATAGGATTACAGATATGAAGAAAACTTATTTAAAAAAGAATTTAAATGCTTTAGAAAGCACTAAATTGTGATAAATATTATGAAATTTTTGTAATAAGAACAGAAGGAGTGGATAAATTCCTTCTCTCAGCAAATCCCCGAAAATTGCGTTGATGAAAAATCGGAAGAAATTACTAATAAATGTGTTAATTTGTTAAAACCATTTTCTTCTCAATTTATTTGATTCTCCAAATATTTAGAATGTAACCATCTAAAAATATTTCCTGCCGAAATATAGTTTTACCTTTAATTAAAGTAAAGAGTTGTGTAACGGATCTATCCACGTTTCCATTAACCCTCTTGGGTAAAATAATCTTTTTAACTGTGATTTCAGTTGAAAACCCCTTTCTGTAAAGAAGAGTTTATGTAAATTAGAACTTCTGTTTAAGAGTTAGTCGTAGAATAGGAGCGATGAGGGTTGAAAGTGGAGATAGATAAAGTCATAGCGTTAGCGATCGGAGGTCATATAGTTAAGTCAAGTGGAAGATTCTTCAAATGACAGGGATGAGTTAGCTCATCCTTTACAATGGCGCCCAACGTGGGGCACGAACCCATGACTTCGAGATTAAGAGTTTCGTGCTCTACCGACTGATCTAGCCGGGCTGGCTAACTTTCCTTCCAACCCTCTCACACTAAGGTATGAGATATAACTCATCCTTTACACAAAGATTATTCAAGTATTAAAGAGAACAGCACTCGAGAGCTTATTTCTGTTATATTTTAATTGATTACGATTTATTGCTCCTCCGGTTTAGTTATATAAATGTATTCTCCCTTAAGTTGCTTAAAGCTATTGAGTGAAATAGCAAATAAAAGTGAGTTAGTTATTAAAATGGCTGATCTTTACTCGAACCCTCCAACACCCGCGTCCGCCGGGACGCGACAGAGTGCGTTATTGTGCATCTCCTTCTATACACTTTAAAAATCAGATATTTATCGAAATTATCAAAATGATTTACTTATGATTTTCAAGCATTCATTTTCCTTTTTTTTTTTTTTTTTTTGTAGCGTATAGCTGATTCATTTTGTGAAAATTTAAACAAGTTTGGAAACCAGTAATGTTCTTACATCACAAGAACGCAAATATTTTTAATAAAATGAAAATGCACAGTGTTAGTTACATTTTTGAAGCTCAAATTTAATCATTTTATTTGTAAATATTTAACATAATTACACGCAGAACTGTAGTATTTAATTCTTTGTTTTTCTTTTAAGAAATTTATATACTTTTAAGATATTTTGAAATGTATATAAAAAATTTGTAAGTTTTTCTCTTAACGTGAAAAAATATCACAGAAAATGAAAATGTGTTTCAGAATTCTATGATTTGCAATTTCGATTAATAATCGCTGAGCATTTATTGATGCATCAAAAGATTTGTATAAGTTCTTTGTTAACAACTGATAGGCACTGTGCAACTCAAAACTTGAAATTCCTTTTCAGGAGATCTAGCTAACGAAGAGCAAGTTTTACAGTGGCTAGTAGAACAAATGAACGTGGAAGAAATTGAAGACGTTTCCTCCGCCGTTCTGCAGCAAATGATCAAAAACACGGACTTCTTAAGCATATTATTTTGTAAGAAACTCTTTCATCCCTCTATTTCTATTTGTTTATACTTCGAAATAAGGTTTTGGTGAACATGGACAGTTAACATTCTTGTAACTGCGCATTTAATTACTAATGTTTGGGAAAGCATATATTTCAATAATGATATGAAGCATTTTATGTGTTAACGTTTAAAATATGAAGCATATAACATGCGTTTTACACTTATTTGACATACCATTGTATTAGTATAGTTATTTGAAAAGTACTTAGACCAAACTGTTCCTTGTTTGGAGTTTCGTTGAAAAATATCTTATGCTCTCTCTTTAAACATTTTTTTTTTCAAAGAAAAAAAATCTGAAAGAGAAGATTGTATTTTGTTTAAATAATCATACTAATCAATGATAACGTCCCCTGCCATTAGAAGATTTTGTTTCTATTAATAAAAGTAAGAGTTTGCATGGGAGTGTGTCCCTGTGTGTAGGCGTAGTGGATAGCCAGAAAGGCTGAGACGCATGAAATTCGATGGTCAGCAACTATTTGCTTATGAAAGTGTGTCCCTCGAAACGAAATTTTCTAAATTATTCTTAGATATTTTTTTCAAGTTATGTTGAGCGAATTTGATCTCTGCCGACTATAAAACCTATGACAATCTCAAGCGTAACGCAAGATTATGATTTTGTACCCATTGAGAGTTCCAAGTTTTTTTAAGGCGAATAAAATTGCTTCGTACCCTTAAATTAGTTAAACAATTCTGGGCGGATTTATTTTAAATTGTGAACATTTGGCCCTATTTTAAGAAATGAATCATTGTAATAAATAAAAAAAACTTTCAATACAGCATGAAACAATTTTTGCCTTTTCCCATATTCCGTTACGAAGGGCCGTGGCGTGAATGCGATTTTTACGTCACATGATGCCACGGTCTATCTCGGATGAAAATTATTTAAAATATTATTAAATGGTTTCCCTTCATTTAAAAAATATTCTAAGGTTTTGGATATTTTGTCCTGCCTAGGGTTACACCTAGATTCTCATAAAAAATACACTTATTCGCTGGAGATTGTTCAAATAACTTTTAAAAATTCACCCAAGTGAAGAAAAGGCACTGCAATTACTAAAAATATTTTTTTTCTTTATTAGTTTGTGTTGAATGTTCGTTGCCAAATACACATATCGGTATTGTGGTGTTTCGTTTCAGACAGCAAGAACGACGCGAAATCGCAGAAAGTGATAAAGGAGCTGGAAAACATCGACGATGAAGCGGACGAGAGAACCTGCCCTTCGTGAAGATCGCGGATGAAGAACTCGCCAAGTCTTACGGCATCGATGATGAGCTTCCCATCCTGCTGTACTTCGAGAAGCAAATTCCGAGTCTTTACAGAGGTAGGGCTCCATTGACTTTAGCAAATTCAGTCTCTTTAGTAGTCAAGTAGGTCGCAAACTTGTGGTTGGTGTTGCTAAGTTGAATTCAACAAAAAAAATTAAACAATTGCATGCTTCATCAGATTTTCTGC
>BMAO01028256.1:195121-243164 GCA_019973975.1 Trichonephila clavata | reverse complement strand
TTGGATTACGACTATAAATAAGATATTTTCAACAGTTTTCAGCGAATAGTGCCCGCACCAGTGGTCGACCCTTGCCAATTCTGATGTCATTCGATAGAGCTCCATCTCTTCTATCCTTTTCGGGGTCACTTTGCCACAAAATTTGTGTGTAAGCCCCCTTAAGGGCCGGTGAGTCTCGCCATGACCTCTTTATTCACGTAATGTTTTACTTGTTTTACTTGTTTTCATTATGATTTTTTTTTGTATTATATTTTTATATTTTCGGATAGCCCATACGATGGGTCATTGTTTAAACTGGGTTTCAATGTCGCACCTTGAATGTTTTTGTGCTATAGTGGTTTGAGTGCGGGTCACTTTTCTGCGTCACGCGAAACTTGAACGGGACCTTGCTCAGCCCCAGGACCCTCAGGTCATCGTGTCACCTATCCATCTGTTTGGAATAAAAGGCTCTTTCCAAAGATACCCCTTACAAGATCCTACCCCCCCTAGAAGGGTCTCTAGGGTTCAAAAACAGGTGTAACATTGTCTTGAACCAATCTCGGCAGGTACGAACCAATCTCGGCTTCTATGGAACCGAGAAGCGTTTGCAGCATGTCAAATGAAAGAGACGCGCTAGTAGAGGGCAACCCTCCCATTGATTTGACCCTACCCCCCATAGGAGGGTCTGTAAGGAGTGAACCATCAAAACATTCAAAGGTACATGGTGGGGCTCCTAAGGCACCTAGGAACGTGTGTCGCGCAGGGTAGGACGTGGGCTACGAGTCCTGTCGAACCCTGTAATACCATTGGGAATACCCCCCCATAGGAGGGTCTCGAGAGCCTGGAAACCCACACGGTTTGAATCGAAAAGAACTCGATCCCATTGGAATAGACCGAGAATGGAAGGTTCGAGCACGATGCCATGAGAAATGAGACACTGGAAAAAAAATGAAAAGTCCTATAACATTCTACTGCGCATGACGTCACTTGAATGTAGGGTATAAACACTCGACAACTTGAAGTCAAACTCAAACTATTCTTTGCTCTAAAAATGTTTCTCCCTCTGAAAAGTTTTCTCACTCTGTAAAAAAAAAAAAAAAAAAAAAAAAAAATTTTTTTTTTTTTTTTTAGAGAGTAATAGTTTGGTTGAAAATTTTTTGAGCTGTTCAATCTGCCAAGATATTGACAGTTTTGTTTGTATTCCCTGATTGTAAGCATTCCTTCCTGAGAGTCATGTCTTCATTAGAAACGTTACTTTCTCAATTGGAAGACATGATTATCCCAGGTGTGCAGCAAGAACCCACCTCCCAGTTGTTGCCCTATAGACGAAAATTGCTACGTTTAGCGGGTATTGTGAAATTTCAAGAACTCTTGAACAGATTTCCTCTTCCCGTCAAGTTGGTCCAGAACGAACATGGGCTTCATATCTCGGATTGCATCTATAGTAGAGACAAAAATACTAAAGGTCCAGGTTGTTGTCACTGTTTTTATTTATTTGATGAACCCGAAAAATATTTTATTGTGAAACAATTGGATAAAGTCGTCGTACGAGATGGGACACTCCATTCCAAAGAATGTTTGACCAAAGCTAAATGTCAATGTTGGGTATCAAGTCTACATAAAACTCCCAAACATTTATAAGCTGACAATCATTTGTTTCAAGAACAAATGTTGCACGGTGAGCCAACCAATTATAAGGTTGGAGCCAATTTTATGCAATGGAAAATACTATTGACCCCGAGCCAAAGACACGCTACATGTTTGAAATTACAGTCAAACTCAAACTATTCTTTGCTCTGAAAATTTTTCTCACTCTGTAAAAAAAAAAAAAAAAAAAAAAAAAAACTTTTTTTTTTTTAGAGAGATTGGTTGTAAACTTTATTTGCTTCTGAAAAATATTTCAACCCTTTTGCATCCTATCCTTTCCTTCCATTCATTTTCATGATACTTACATCCATTCATGACGTCATGAATTAAAACACAAAAGGTTCCTTCTTAGGTATTAGTTACGGATTTGGGCCTGTTTTTTTGGGCCTGTTTTTTTGGGCATGTTTTTTTGGGCATGTTTTCACAGAAGAGTACCTCCAACGTTGGCACCTTCCTTCACCCAAAAAAAGGGGGACCGAGTCGACTTTGGTGTCGACTCGGTCCCCCTTTTTTTGGGCCATTGGGCAATTTTTTTTACTCTCTCAAAGCTGAAACTTTGTCCTTCCATTCCGCCTGCAACTTTTGAAACTGCTGCAGATATTTTGCAAATTGAAAAGATTTCAGCATGGTGCAATGAGACACGTCCCCTTCCTCGTGGAGGTCATCATGCATGGGGTTGGGAAAGGTGCCATCGCCAAGGGTGTTGAATTTGGGCAGCATCTCCAAGCATACGGTGACGAGTCCCAACTCTTTAAACATTTTTGCTGTTTGGAGCTTTTCACGACAATGAGACCTCCTGGGTCCACCATGCCCCTCACGCAATAGGGTAGGTAGTCTACAGGCACACTCTTGGGCAAGGGACGTACCAGACGAAGACGAGCGTTTTTGCAGGCATTGTATCGCATGTCTCGGGGCGTGGAGTCGAATCCGTCATGGTTGACGGTAATGCAGAGCACTTGAGGATCACTGCCATTCTTGGGAAGGGTGGCAATAGACAACTCGATGGGCACTGGCTTGCCCTGGTGGAGAAAGTAGTTGGCATGAGCAAAATAGATAGACATGCTTCTGAAAAAGAATGATTCTGCTGGCTGGCTTTATATAGGGTCGAGGAGCGTGACGTCAACTGGCATCCCATATTCCAAGGCCTTGCGATGCGAGCGTTCCACGTGGGGTTCCAACGCCCGTTTCCAAGCTGGGGGCATGACCAGGCGCCAAGGAAGGGGGTCGTCTCGATGCATTTCCCAATCATCCAACCACGTTAATAGTCTCACGTACACCTCCGCTAGGCGCGTGCAGTTTGTGAGATTCAACGTATAGGCCTCCTTATTGTGAGGTTGATGGGCTTCCCAAACTCGGCGAGACGGGGGACGACCCAGTTGAAAGAATCTCAACTGGACGCCTGGGTCCCACGTCAAATCCAAATGACTGGTAAACACGACCATGGTCTTTCCAAACGACCGAGGCACGTGCACCCCGAAATTGGGTTCAAAGAGGATGGTGTAAGGATAGTCGTGCTCGTAATACGTGACTCGATCGGGCCAGCGACCCAAATTACCAAACACGATCGTCGTGCAATGTCGACACTGGTCCAATAAATGTTGGATCATTCTGACACAAAGAGACTTGCTTTTTTAAAAAATTATACTTTTTGTTGGACACGGGTCCAACAAAGGTTGTATCATTCGGACACAAAGAAGGAGACTTGTTTTTAAAACAATTATACTTTTTGTTTGCAACGGGTCCAATAAATGTTTGGACACAAAGAAGGAGACGTTTTTTAAAAAATCATTTTTTTATTGATCATACTCTACAAGATAGATTCAGAGGTTGCATGGCTTTAAATCCAACAGAAGGTCGGATACAAGGGGAGAGTTTGGGCATTGACAAGTCCAGGGGCTCCATCGCCATATCGTGTTCAAAAGTCTCCAGGAAGGTGATGAGTTCATTGTTTTCATCAAAGAACGAGGGCACCAGGTGGAGCACCGAGGGTTCGGGTCCAGAAAAGGACGTTAGGAGTTGGTCGAGCCAAGCAGCTTCGGGCTCTGGAGAGATGAGCTCGGGCTCTGGAGAGATGAGCTCAGGTTCTGGAATCTGCACAGGTGGCGGAGAGATGAGCTCAGGTTCTGGAATCTGCACAGGTGGTGGAGAGAGGAGCTCAGGTTCTGGAATCGGCTCAGGTTCTGGAATCTGCACAGGTGGCGGAGAGAGGAGCTGAGGTTCTGGAATCTGCACAGGTTGAGGATAGAGTAGCTCAGGTTGTGGAATCTGCACAGGTGGCGGATAGAGTAGCTCAGGTTGTGGAATCTGCACAGGTGGCGGATAGAGTAGCTCAGGTTGTGGAATCTGCACAGGTCTCTGGATGCATCCTCGTTTCTTGGAGGGGCGCGTCTCCTCCCCCGATCGCTTCAGTCCAAGCACTGGGGTCGGAGGCGGTAGCTTGTAGGCGATTTGATCCAACGTTTTTTTTTTTCGAAAATCTCCCAGGTGAAATCCCTTCTGAAGGAGCTGAGGGAGCAGGGATTCGGGGATCAGGTCCAGACCCAAAACGGTTTTTTGAACCGTCAACAGCAAATAGTGGGTTCCCGCCGGGATCGGATAGGCCGTGTGTGGCTCCAAGATGGTCCGGTGGTAGAGCATTTGGTCGTAGGGCTCGAAACTCTTCTCGTTCACGTTGGGTCGGGCTCGACACTGGAGACTGGAAGGGGGCAGTTCGTAGAGCAGCAGGGGCACGTGCGTCGTTTGAATGAAATGCACTTCTCCGGGGTGCACCGTTCTCAACCCAAAGGTAAAGTCTTTTTTCACAAAAAACAGGTTGCCATAAATGTACACCATCCTCTTGTCGGTATTTTTGAGCAAACGATCTGGATTTTTCAAGAGGCTTTTGGACACTTTTTCCCACAGGATCGCGTTGGGTCGAAATTCGTTGACGTGCTTGGCTTCCAGCACGGCCCGCTTGAAATTGTCCATCAACGTCTTTTGGTGGTACCACGGATCTTGACGAAATAAGGTAAACACGCGTTTGGCGTGAGGCTCCTGGTAGAGGATGCCCGCTCGCACCTGGCCTTGTTGAGCGGCATATTCCAACGCATCGGGTTTCTCGGGCAGCGTCACGGGCACCACGGTGGAGGAGAGGTGCTCTGGGAAGGCATCCATGCTGCAAACTGACGAAAAGCGTCGACCCGCGTCCTCCTTTTATAGACGTGTTAGGCCGGATGCGAGTGAAAAATGGGGTTGAGAGGTTGGTGGAGTATGGAACACATGCCTTGCACGGCAATCCAACGATGACATTGCGTCTGGTGGCAAAAGGGACATTCGCCTCGTGCATGGGATTTCAAGAGCATGACGGGGATGCGTTTGAAAGGACTGAAAGCGCTCCATTTTGCTTGAATGTCTTTAAAATCTTGCTTGGAACGAGAATCGGTCACACAGAGGGTGCCGACATTGAGATAATGTAAAGAGTTGAACACTTTATGCGCCTCGACGCGATCCGAAGCATACGAGACGACCCCGTTGGTGAGCGTGAAACCATGGTCTCGGAGACACAACACGGCCAGACCGTGCGTATGGAAAAAGACTTGAGTGTGGTGCTGGGGAAATCGATAAGCATAAGGAGGGCGTCGTCGAGACGAGGAGAAATGACGTCGTCGAGGGTCTTGGGGAGAATTTAGTTTTGGGGGCTCATGAGAAGACTCTGGGTGTGAAGGAGAACCCATGGAGGGCAAAGGGGAACCAGGGGCGGATAACAGGCTCAACACATTGTCCGTGTCGGTCATGTTGAAAAGGAGAAGCTGCAAATTTTGTGCTCTGAAATGTAATCTGTCAAGTGTTTACTCTTAAACATTCTCTCTCTAAAAAAAAAAAAAAAAAAATTTTTTTTTTTTTTTTTTCGTAATAATAAATTATTTTCTTGTCTAGCTAGAGTTTTTCTCTTCTTGTGCTGCGTGGATTAAAAACTCCGTGTTCTTTCAAAGTTTAAAAGCTTTCTACCACCCCCTCATTTCATTTACTCGTCTAGTGCTTTGAAATTTTGTTTCTTTTCAATCTATCGTGTCCGACCATGTCTGCTGTTTCGGATGCATGTTATTGTGAACAAGATTGTTTAGTGTGTTCTCGGGGAAAAGAGTCCCCTCATGATTGTGTGATTCACGTTTTATTGAAATCGATGGTGTTTCAAGAACGAGTGATGCACGGTGAACCCACCGAAGCACGATTGAAAGAAATTTTAGAGATTGGACAACACTATTTACCCCGGGCCATGCATTGGATGGACGAAAATAGTAAACGTTGGCAAAGGATGTATGACGTGATCCAGAGTGGATTTCCCAAACCCTCTGTCGGAAGCGAATAAAGTTTAAAAGATTTGTCAGAAGCACATAAAATTTGAAAAATCTTTTAGATGCAAACAAGGTTTGAAATATCTTTCAGAAGGAAAGTTTGAAATATTTGTCAGACGCACATAACATTTGAAATATCTTTCAGAAGCAAAAATAAAGTTTAAAACAACTTTCAGAAGCAAAAATAAAGTTTAAAACATTTATCAGATGCAAATAAAGTTTAAAACATTTATCAGATGCAAATAAAGTTTACAACCAATCTCTCTAAAAAAAAAAAAAAAAAAAAAAATTTTTAATTTTTTTTTTAGAAAGATTGGAGAGTGTCTAAAAAGGTTGAGCCTTTCACTCGAGCTTTCATTTGGTTTGCTCTGTTGTCAACATTTCTTATTCTCTTCATGATGACCTCGTTCGATTCTCTCCTGGGTAAATTGGAAAAAAACATTCTCCCAGGTTTGCGAGACAACGTCTCACGCTGGTCGTCTTATAGACGACGCTTGCAACGTTTAGCGGGTATTGTGAAATTTCAACAACTCGCGACCCACTTTCCCATTCCCGTCCAGGTGGTCTTGAGCGAGCATGGATTCCATCTTTCCGATTGTGTCTATAGTGCAGATGCCTGCACGGAAGGACCCGACACTTGCCATTGTTTTAATGTCTTTGACGCCCCCGAACACTATTTTATCGTGAAACGCTTCAATCATGTCGTCGTACGGGACGGGTCTTTACACTCGCTCGAATGTTTGACACGAGCTCACTGTCAATGTTGGAGACAGGGCCCCGTGGATCCTACTCTTTCTGCCACCTTGAAAGGTGCTTGGCTTCCGGCGGGACCGGAGATGATGCCATCCATTTTGAAAGAACGGACATGACCCTCACAGGATCTTCCTCCTGTCTAGCCAATCCAAAAGCACTTCCTGCGCGTCGCTCTTCTCTCAAAAGCACGATTCGGACGCCTTTTTGCCTCATACGAGACAATGGAGTCTGACAAAGCCTTTCAAATCTACCTGGCCGAATACCACGAGGCCCATTTGGCCGAGTACATTACTTTTATGATGCAGTTTCGAGCCCAGTTACAGACTCTCACTCCGTCCGACGTCATTGCTCTTTCCCCCGTGGACCTGGGAGACCTTTTACGAAAAGTGTTGCCCCATCCCGAGCCCATCGACGACCTGCCCACCTTTGAATGTCTCACCTCTTCTGAACCTTCCGAACTTTACAGTGATTACCTCGAACAGCAGGCGGCCCAAGGCAAGGGGGCCTTTCTGCAAGCTCTGTGGACGGTCTTGGCCCTTCCCAAATTGTATCGATTGGCGTACAAGGCCTGGAGGCGACATGGACCTCAACCGTTGGCCCCTTGGATTCTCTTGGCTCAAGCCGTCTTGGATGGCTGTTTTGCACTCAAATGGCCCGAAAGCGTCTTCCAAATACCCGAGACGTGTTCCATCTGTCTGAGTCCGATGCATTGGCCAGAAAAGACACATTGTGGCCATGTATTTCACATGCGGTGTTTACTGCAACACCTGGAGGTGAGGAATACCTGTCCTCTCTGCAGGGCGCCCATACGAGCAGCCTCGTAGAGGAGGGGGACAGGGATTCCCCAGAAAAATGGGAGATGGATGACTGGAAAGGAGCATAGCTCGGGACCAG
The DNA here is from genome assembly GCA_019973975.1 of Trichonephila clavata. Classification (NCBI taxonomy): domain Eukaryota; kingdom Metazoa; phylum Arthropoda; class Arachnida; order Araneae; family Nephilidae; genus Trichonephila; species Trichonephila clavata. Next base: position 235,557 of record BMAO01028256.1, on the reverse strand, counting down.
TCATTCATCTCCCATTTTTTTGGGCTACTCTCAGAGTCAAGGTTGACCCGAAAAAAAGACACAATTGTTAGAACATTGTGCAAGACCAATAAAATGTGAAAGATGAAAAGCAAATCAGGGTGACATTCCATATAGTATACAAATTGAGGGTTTGGAACAGCCATGGAAAGGAGCATAGCTCGGGACCAGGAATCATTCTTCCATTGGGGGGGTTTGGAAACGACAAGAAAAAAAAACTCTGACACATTGATTCAGACTGTGGCTGGAACATTGTGTGTAAGATTCACAATGGAAGGTTGACACATTTTTTGAGGCTGTGCCTGGAACATTGTGTAAGATTCACAATGGAAGGCTAATAAAATAAAATATCGCAAAAGCCAAAAAAAGAATGTGAGCAAGTTTAAAATATCTTTCAGGAGCAAATAATATTGACAACCAAACTCTTGGCAGAGCTCAAAAAGTTTAAAACATTCTACCTCTCTTAAAAAAAAAAAAAAATTTTTTTTTTTTTTTTTTTAGAGAAGGTTACATGATTTAGTTTCAAAGGTTTGCTAGTAAACTTGAAAGTTGAGAGATGGTTGAACGAGGTCGAACCAACATTTTTACACTATTGTTTTTCCAACGCCATGTATTGAAAGAGATTCTATCCACTCTTTTTCCTTGCAACAAATTTTTCAATATTTTATTTTCAACTGACATGTTTTGTACTTTAGCGTTCAACTCATATTCTTTTGTTTTCAACTCATATTCTTTTATTTTCCATTCATATTCTTTTGTTTTCCATTCATATTCTTTCATTTTCCATTCATATTCTTTTGTTTTCAACTCGTCAAGTTCCTTTTTCAACACGTCTTTTTCCCTTTGAATCAAATCTCTTTCCTCGGCTCCCTCCTCGACATACACTATTTTATTATCGTATAGATTCAAATGCAGAGGTTCCTCCGTTTCCTCGTAGCGCGGATACAAGGGAATCACACAATTTAAACATTTCCAGCCCGTCATATGGATTGGACATTATACCATGGGTCCCGTACACGCTTGGAAGCCCAACATTTTTATTTCCCACAGTCATTTTTCTATTCCCCCTGGAAAGAGGGTACTGAGAAACGCAATACTATACGGGTGCAAGGGTCGATTGATGCGAAAATGAGACGCATGTTGCTTAAATTGTCAGGACCCTGGTCACACGAGGGTCCACTCACGTAGACGAGGGTTCGCACCCCACGCCAAGAGGGCAACGTCGTGAGATGGCTCGCCTCCCATGTTCCAACAACACCCCTATTGGAATGATTCTCTGTCTTTTCTCGACATACCAACGTTGTAATGCCTACACTTTATAGGTCGTTGCTTTTCCCTCAGCTTGACTAGTCTCATTGTCCCTCCCTGACCTACCTCCATTACATGGGTCGTTGCCCAGCGGGACAAGTCTCCATTTCATTTGTCCCCTCATCCAGGATGAAACAATTTTTTGTTCTCGCGCCCCATATTTTGTTTCAGAGGAAAAAATTTTCAATCAACACACCCCAAGGGACACGATTCTGACCTCCTTTCCAAAAAGGTCGTTTTCCATTTTCAATCATTTTTGGAAAGGGTCATGGTGCTCGACTATTTTTTCGACCGACTGTACATGGCTTTCTAAAGATGGAGACGAAATAATCACGTCATCCATATAACAGTGGGCAAAACGCCCGAGGACTGGCTTGAGGATCATCTCTATGGCCCTTTGAAAATTTAGAGCTGCCCCCGAAAGGCCAAATGGCATGCGAGTAAATGTAAAAGTACCATTTTTTGTAACAAACGCCGTCTTATGAACATCTTTGGGGTCTACTGCCATCTGAAAGTATCCGCTGCGTAAATCAAGTGATGACATAATTTCGGTGTGTGGAATATTAGTGATCAAATCATCAATTATTGGTAGCGTATATCGCGGATATCTCGTGATCGCATTTAATTTCCTATAATCTATTGCAAACCTATAAGCTTCTGGGTCATCTAACGGCAACCCGTTTTTCTTCCGACATAAAACAACTGGAGATGCGTAGGGCGATGTTGTTGGAACTATTGTTCCATCATTCAACATCTTCTGAACATGGTAGTCGATGATACCCTGTTTGACCCTGTCATAGCGATAAGGTCTCGAAAAAACAGGAGGACTGTCACCCGTGTCAATTTCATGACAAAACACATGTGTCAGACCAGGCTTAAGTGAAAACAACCCATGAAATTCCTTAAACAAAATCTGTAATTCCTGTTTTTGTTTTGAATTTAACTTAGTGTTAGATAAATCTATCTGAACCGGTTCGTCCGAAATTGCCACTTTTTCCATTTGCGAATCCGGAATGATTAACGATTTTGACAGAAAGTCCAAACTAATCTTTGCATGTGACATAAAATCAATACCTAGGATGCATGGATATTGCATCTCAGCAATCACATGAAATTTCCATAACTTCGAAAATTCTCTTATTTTAATTCTCAACTCAACTGTGCCTAAATTTCTGCATTGTGACCCTTGAGCTGTAACTACTTCAGTTAACGATTTTTTAATAGGACAGAAAGAAAAATATGACCGGTACGTTTTTTCTGAAATGAATGACTTTTCCGCACCTGTATCCCAGAGCGCTTTTAGAAATGTATCATGCAAAAGAATCGGCACATACGGAAGTTCAACTGGTGATAATCGCAATGAATTAATTTTAATTCTAATAGGAGGATTTGACTTAACTAGCGATCGTTTACCTCCCGCAACACGATCGCTTAGAAGTTTAAATTGGCATTTCTTTGCCTTTCGCTGTTGCAATCAACACGCCTCCAATTCTGCGTTGCTGAATCATCATTAGGACCCTTCCTAACCACCATCCTACGGTTCTGATACCAGTCTGTTCGCTGATTTGGCTGATTGTAGCGATTTCCTCCCTCGAATCCTTGATTTTGATAATTACGACGAGAAAAATTATTCACACCCCTGCCTAGTCCTCTTTGATCATTTTGACTATTTCCGACCCCAGTATCTCTCCAATTTCTATTATTCCTTCTTTCCTCAGGATTCCTACTCATATCCCAACTTCGTCTAGCAAAATTATTACTCGAACCCTGGTTTTCCCTGCAGCTATGACGTTACTCATACCTGTCTACCAACTCTATCAATTGAGCTTTCGTTGTGGGGTTTCGAACTTCTAAATAATCCATTATTTGGGGTTCTAGTCGCATTACTATGTGATCGATCAATTTTATCTCATCGTAATTCAAATCCAAAGTTTTATGTATTTTTAATAGCTGAAAAATAAAGGCTGACGGGGCTTGACCTCTCCGTTGTTTTGATGAAAAAAGCTGAGCCTCTAGCTCTGATTTATTCCGTATTACCGGAAAACTATCTGACAATTTCTTTTTAAGTGTTGCAAATGCAGTCGCTTCTTCATTTACACACTCGAAGCCTATCACTTCAAACCAGTCTAACGCTCTCCCAATTAAATGACCTTTTAAATACGCACATGATAGATTCGCCGGTATTTCATAGTAGGCTATATTGTCATCGATATTGGAAATAAACTCAGATACATTTTCTTTACCCGAAAAAAATGATTCCGGCAAAACTCTAAATCCTGCACCTGCTCTTAATTCCGGTATTTCGTTTGGGCGCCAGTGTCGTAGTCTCTCACTACCCCTATGATTATTAACTCCCCTTTGCATATTATCTAAATTAGGGTATGTTGGATTCATGATTAACGACTACTAAATTAATAAATCAATATTATTTATTAATTCTTTTTATTATAGAAATACACAAATATTAACCAAACTTTAAGAACAACAATTTACAGTGGAGTGAGATAAGAATTCAATTATGAACGACGGAACACTAACTGAAACTACGGAGAATAACGCATACAATCAAATTACGCATTTATAACTAATTTGTGAAAATAACAGACCTGATATCTTTTTAAGGCAGGATTCTTTAATACTTGAAGGATCTAAAGAGCGACTTCAATCCTTGATATCTTCAGTTCCGTCCGAACCGAATTAATGAACCTTTTCAATAATCTTCTTACGGCGAACAAACTTCACTAGTTAAACTAATCTCTCAGAACCACCTTCTTAATCAACCTCTTAGTTAACTCCTCTATCAAACCACGTAGTCATCCTCTTCTCTTCATTCCATTTCTCCCTTTTATATCTTTTTCGAACTCGCTAAACCCGAAACTATCTTGTTTGCATAAGTCACACTTTTAGCTCTCAGCGGGGATTGGTTAAAATAAATACAATCTTAAAAGAATTGAGAGAAGGTTAGTGAAACGCGTAAGCACCCGTCACATCTTTAATGATGGTAATGTATCCAAATTAACAAAAACTTCAATAAATGGCAGTAGGAACTGGAGAATATTCGGTAAGTGCCATGAAAATTCTCGATAGAGAAAAATTAATGAAAGCAAGCATGCTTTTTCTGGATGATCAAAGAAAATTAGAAAAGATAAAAGAAAAGAGAAGAAGATAATATTAAGAAAAATAAGGTAAAAACCGGCTACAGTGCAAGATTTTTTTGATGAGGTAAAATTTTATATAAAAGCTACTGTTTTCTGAAAATTTTCTTTTCTAAACTGTGTTTTATCTTGTCTATAAATTTACTGTATGCATGAACTGGAAATTTTTATTTTATATTTCATATATATTCTTGTGTATACTGAAGTGAAATTTTTGAAATTTTCCTCAGACATTTAGCTAAAAAGCATATGTCGTAACACAGAAAAGGAAAATTTTTATTAAATTCCTTATTGTACTCTGCAAAATTTTTTTTTTAAATCAGGCGGATCAATTTTTTAAAAAAAGATTTCTCTTCTGTATAAAAATAAATGTTTATTTAATGCACACACAAATATATCTCAAAATGCGTTGCATGAAGCTTGTTACATAAAAAAAAAATCATAAATTTCATGTTTAAAAACACAAAAATAGTTTACTTGTTGTTTTGGATACTATCTATGTAATATTTATGTAATCTTTTTAATTCTTATATTTAAAGAAATTGTGTTTACATGTGAATATACAAAACACTAAAGAAATTTTTCGAAGTGCCATATAATCATGTATTACTGTCTTATATAGATTATATTTTTTAATTTGTGTCTTCTTTCTCTATAAATTAATTGTACGCATGAACTGGAAATATTTATTTTATATTGCATATATATTATATATACTGAAGTGAAAATTTTGAGATATTCCTCAGACATTTAGCTGAAAAGCAGATGTCGTAACATAGAAAAGGAAAATTTTTATAAAATTCATTATTCTACTCTACAAAATTACATTTTTAAACATACTGATCAATTTAAAAAAAAAATTCACTTCTGTATAAAGATAAATGTTTATTTAATGTACACACAAATTTTTAAGCTTTGTTTTCTAAAGTTTCTTAGTAAAAGGTACATAAATATATCCCAAAATGCAATGCCCTTTTTCGTTGCACTAAACTTGTTACATACAAAAAATACACAAATTTCATGTTTAAAAACATAAAATCAGTTTTTTTATTGTTGTTTTGGATACCATTTATGTAATATTTTAAGAATCCTTTTAATTCTGATACTTTAAGAAATTGTGTTTACATGTAAATTTATAAAACACTAATGAAATTTTTCGAAATGTCGTATAATTATGTATTACCAAAGCCATATTTTCATGTATTGACACATTTTTACATAGTATTTATGATGCTTATAATCAGCTTGGATGACAGTAATGTATCAGAACAAAAAATTCTTCAAAAATTGATGCATAATTTGAGAAAAATGATGCAAATGCTATAAAATATCTCGATAGATTAAAAGTGAAAAATGCTATACATGTATTTTCTGAGAAATCTAAGTAAAAGAAATAAGTAAAAAGTCTTAAAAGTTATTGAGAATAAGCTAATATTTAAAAAAAATAGTGCAAATACAGATTGTAATTCATAATTTTTTTGATGAAGTGACATTTTATAATAAAAATGCAATTATCTCAAAACGGTGTTTTTAAAAATGCGTGTACCATTTTCTCAAAACCTATTCAACGGAAGCACTTGCAATCTTCACTGAATATTACTGATATGTTAATATATATACTGAAGTGAACTTTTATTAATATACCGATAATATTTTTGTAAAAGTCAGTTATCGTGAGAAAAAAAATGACATTTTTCAAAAAATTCATAGTGATACATTACGATGAAAGTTTTTGAAAAAACTAAACAATATATTTGAAAAAGCTCACTTCAGTTTAAATAAAAAAGTCTAATTAATATACAGAAAAAAATTTAAGTCTGTACATTTAATATTTTATGAGAAAAAGGCACATAAAAATGCTCAATTTAACATTAGCGGGATAGGGGTTACCGACTTACCTTAAGTGCTGCGAACCTTTAGCACTAACCTTTCTACAGGTGATGCAGTTCTAAGAATTTTTCTAACTACATTCCTTGCGGATGGTATCCAAAAACTATTTCTAATATTTGCTAAGGTAGCTTCAGCACCTGTATGAAAATAGAGAATATGAAAATGATTAATAACAATATAAGTAAAATTACAGTTGGTGGGAATTATCATGGGATGTTTCTGATTCCTTGGGATGGGGGAGTTTCTTAACCGTCATCCAACTCGAAGTAATTCACAATTATCTAAAAAAGGATGCAAGTTTAACAATTTACATGAGTTTGAAAGAGGAATTCCCTTTTCTGAATATTTAATTTCATTAGAAAATGAAGTTCTTTGAATATTTTTTTATGATACACTTCAAGGATTCTGATAGTTCTTTACTCTTTAAAGTTCCCTTGGTTTGGCTCCTTGGATGCCTTGCATTTTTAATAAACCGTTTACACCAGGCAATTACTCTCTGAAACTTAGTAAATGATGAGCAATTACTAATTATATCCAGCGGTTCAAAGGTCTTTAATAAGGCACATACAGGAATGTCCAAAGTTTCCTACAATTCTTGTAGGAAAAGATCATCATTCTCGACGGCAGTAGTGTCGTAAGGTTCCAGTTCTTTATACTGATGCAAGAAAGGTGGACCAAACCACCCAAGTCCACAATGTTGAATTTTATCCGCACTAATACCTCTTGAAAGGATGTCAGCAGGGTTATTTTCGGAATTCACATGTTTCCAAAAATCATTTTCTGTGAGCTCCTGAATTATGTTGACCCGGTTTCTTACGAAGGTTTTTAGTTGAGTAAGGGGCTTTTTGATCCAAGCCAGCACAATGCTGGAATCAGTCCAAAGATAAATTTGTCTGATATTGAATTTAAAGGCATCAAGGGTTCTTTTAAGAAGCTTTGATACTGCACCACAAAGTTCCAATCGTGGTATGGTGATACTTTTCAGTGGGGCTACCTTTGATTTGGAGCAAAGGAGCCTAACAGATATTTGTCCACTTGAATTAATGCATCGTAGGTAAAGTGCAGCACCGTAAGCCTTTTCAGACGAGTCAGAGAAGCCATGTAACTCAGTTCTGATTGACTTATCTTGTAGACAATAACGCGGAATGTTGAGACAGTTTATAGACTCCAAAGCATCTATGAAGGATTTCCAATAGGAAACTAATTTCGAAGGCAACGGATAATTCCAATCAAGTTTTAACTGCCACAAACACTGGAGGAAGATTTTGGCCCTTGTTATTACAGGTCCAATCAGTCCAAGAGGATCGAATATCCTTGCGATTGTAGAAATTACTGATTTCTTTGTGACTATGAGACTGCCACAGTTTGAAGTCATGGGAGAAATCTTGAAAGCAAATGAGTCTGGATGTGGCTTCCACAAGAGTCTTAGGGTCTTGGTCTCGGTTGAAGAAGAATAAGAAAGGTCTTTATCTTGACACATTGAGTCTGGTAATAGCAATGGATTACTAGCTGACCACTTGTGAAGTACCATTCCAGCAACTCTTAGTAGTGACACTAGTTGTTCTTGGAGTTTTCTTCCAGATTCTAAATCATCTGCTCCAGTATGAAGATCATCCATATAGACATCAGACATTATAACATCGACAGCTAATGGATATTTGTCGCCGTCATCTACGGCAAGCTGTTTCAAAGATCTTGTCGCAAGGTATGGTGCACTCTTGGTGCCGTAAGTAACCGTAGTTAATCTGAAAATCTTCACAGGACTGTCGATTTTATCTTTCCATGGAATGCGTAATAAATCACGCTGGGATTCGTCAATCAAAATCATTCTAAACATTTTTTTAATATCTGCTGTTATCGCAAATTTGTGAGCTCTAAAGTTTAATGAAATTGAAAAGAAGTCCCTTTGTATTACACCACCATTCAATTGTAAAGAATTTAGCGATTCTCCTGAAGTAGTAGCGGAGGATGCATTAAAAACTACACGTAAGGGAGTTGTTTTGCTTTCGTAGCGGTACACGCCATGATGAGGGAGATAATACACAACATCAGGATCATCATCTTCTACTACTTCTTCCATGTGTCCCATTTCTAAATATTCATGTATAAAATTTCTATATAATTCCAATATTTTTGGATCTTCAACTAATCTTCTCCACAAGGAGTTAAGTCTATATAATGCCGTTAATTTCGACTCTCCCAAGCAACTCGGATCCTCTGACAAAGGCATTTTCACAATAAAACGACCAGTTTCATCCCTAATATAAGTACTCGTAAAGTATTCTTCACATAACTTTTCTTCTCTACTCATTGTAGGAATTTCGAAATCAGGACAATTTTCAATTTCCCAAAAGCGTTTGATACTATTATTGAGCTCATTTACATCAGTAACTAGTCCACAATAGCTCTTGTTAGGGTAATTATGTGACATGACGCCACTAGCTACGTAACCGAATACTGTATCTTGTAATATCAACTTCCCTTCTGCTAGTTTTATTTTCCCATGATTTAGAATTTCAAAGAAAATCTGATTTAATAAAAGCAAATCGATTCTTCCGGGTGAATAGAAATTCTCATCCGATAACTTTATATACTCAGGAATTTTTATCCCACTAATATCTAATTTATTTGTTGGAGTCAAACCCGTAATTTTCGGAACAACAAGAAATTCCATTAATTTCTGAAACTGTCTATTTTTATTTGAAATCACGGCAGACACTCTGTTTTTTATAATTTGCGAAGCCCCGTTAATACCGCAAATAGAGGTATTTACTCGTTCACATTGCAATCCCAAAAATAAGGCGGCATCCTGTGATATCAAGTTACACTGACTTCCGTTATCTAAAAGCGTTCGGAGGGGAAAGAGTTCCCCGCGGTTGTTTTGACAGTAAACTATTGCGGTGGACAACACCCCAGTTGAATGACCCTTAGCATGTCCTACGAATTCCTCCCTTTCGTAGTCAAATTATTCAACATAGGGGATAGTTTGTTTCGGCTTGAAACATTATCTGTTTACATTTAGTGTTGTGGTGTTTTTTGGTTCCAGAGTTAGCAAAGTTTCGCTAATTTGACTCCTTTGGCTATCAAACTTTCTCTCAAAATTTCTACACAAAAGTGAATTGTGCCGCTTAGAGAAATTGTGACAATTCAGCGAACTTTTGCATAGAGCTACTCTATGAAAAGAACTAAAACAATTTATTCAAAGATTGTTCTTTTTCACCGAATTAAACCTTTCATAAACACTTAAATCATTAAATTTTTTATATCTAAATACTGGGTGAGGCTGTTGTTTACAAATTACACAGTTTACTGGATCCAATTTAGCTAAAAAAGATTTCGTTTTATAACTTCGTTCCGATGGAAGAGCTATTGTATTATTTGTTTGGATGTTTTCTAGTATTAAACAGCGTTTTAACAAAAAATCCATAAAATCGTCTCATTTAGGCAGTTCGGTAGAGGCTAAGTTGAGCTCATAATTTTTCCTTGTTTCCTTATCTAATTTTCTTAAAATTAAATTTATCAATAGTATTTCGAAGAATTCGTTTAGTTCTAATCCTACCATTTTTAAACCTCTTAAATGTTTTTGACAACAATCTATTAAAGTTCTTAAATTTTTAGCTGATTCGTGAGTAAATTTTTTCAATGATAATATTTCACTAAAATGACTATTTATAATCAATTTCTTGTTCTCAAACCTTTTTTTTTCAAGCATTCAAACAGCGAAGTATATGAATCATCAACTGTAATAATATCCTTAGCTATTCCAGTAAGTGTCGATTTTAAGTAATATAATTTTTGAGAATCTGTTAAACTATTTTTCGAACCAATTAAAGAAATAAATTGTTCTTTAAAATTAAACCAATCATGGTAAGAACCATTAAATCTTGGCAATTTAATATTATTAAAATTATTTCCACAAGATGTAACATCATTATTCTTCAAATCAATTTTTGAAATAATATTTTTAATCCTTACCTGGATACCTTCGCAATCATCTTCCAAATCCAGGATTTCTAATTCAAGTGATTCCAAGTCACTGTCCTTTACCATAACTTTGTAATATTCATTCCGAATATCACTCAATTTGATTCTTAGGCTTTTCAAGGTATCCATTTTCGATTCCAACTTTATTTTATCCTTTTCGTCCAGATTGTTAACGAAGTTCTTAATTCGTGTGAGTTGAGCCTTTACAGATCCACGTTTGCGGTTCAACACAAATAATATTTCTTTAGACATACTGCTTTATAATTATTCTAAAGATTTTACAAGTACTAATTTTTCTAAGGTTCGACAATTCCGCGAGCGGACCAATGTTGCCGATGGAGACTGTAAATTTATAACAAATATTAATGACCGAAACGGATTCCAACCATATGGGATCGCTATACCTTTCGAACTGAATACAAGGTTACAACAGTTGGCTCGGAGCAAAATCTATACAAAGAATTCTCGCCAACTGGCGCCAACACTAATAAATAATAAATAAGAACTCAAAATGTTTCAATCATCTGTGCTTTTCGAAATATCATAAAACTCTTTCACATGGAATAAAGCTCAACAGAAATATATTATTTACAACTTCCCTAAATGACAGTGATGTATTTAACTTCCTACAATTTTTCTCTGTAGGTCTGGGTTTTCTTTTTTCTCTGACAGAGTAGTATTTTCACATCTGGCACGAAACCGATTTTCGACGCCAAGCGAAACAACAGGTAGGGGTTTTAAGGTTTTTAATTAATATCTTCTCAACTAATTGCAATATTGGAATGAAAAGTAGTTTACGTCCTATTCTCAGACCTACTGAATATACGCACAAAATTTCATAAGATTTGGTCCAGTCGTTTCGGAGGAGTTTGACTACAAACACTGTGACACGAGAATTTTATATATTAGATTAAATTTTACCTTTTCTGTATGACTTGTTATAGGTAAACGCAACTTTTTCAAGCAAGTGTCTTTGTATATATACATATATAATGTATAACATATATATATATATATATATATATATATATGTAATCGACGTTGGCCGTTAACATGATTTCTTAATAATATGATCGCTATTGTTGATTTTTTCTTTGGATGATATTGACGAGGCATTCCGGTGATTAATTAAAACTATTTATTCCACATCTTAAGCACATAAAACATTACAGGGACGACACAATATAAGCACACCCAAACACACTGTAACCGGCTACATGTTTACGCAGACAAAATACAGAAGCGAAAAAAAGAGTTGGTCTCCAGGAATCTCGGTATTTATAGGCTTCTCAAATCACATGATCTGAGTGGGTGGATAGGTGTAGTTTAAAATACTCTCGTTAGGCGGTGGGTTAACTTATTACTAAAACGTTGGTCCTCAAGGGATGGACCAGATAATTAAAAGATACTTAAAAGGATTATATTAGTGGGAATTATTACATGTATATATACAAAGGATTGCCAAACCATAACATAATGTACCTTTACACATCATATAAAAATATTTAATATTAAACTTACAAATGAATACACAACCAACCGGAGTCTGAGTAAACGAAGTAAATAATGTATAACATTAGAGAGTATTTATAATATTCATTGAAATGGTAGATCTACCTGGGAACTTAAATAAAAACGAACACTAAGACACTGTGAACAACGAACACTAAAATAATTTTCGATGTGAAATTCTTACAAAAGAAAAAAAGTATCACTTACCTTATTCTTAGTCTCTGCATCCTTGGATGAGTTTGATCTAAATTTTCATTATATTCTAGCATATAAATACTGCAACCTTTAATAAGAAGAGTTCTTTGTATGATGCGAACATGACTCCATAAAAAAGAAATAAAAAACTCATACATTCCATCATGCTTTTTTCTCTCATCATGCTTCATTTGATTGAATACTTATAAATCTAGACCAAATTTTCATTTAAAATCCTTCCTGTGCTTTTCGAAGTATCGTAATATTATTTTACTTGAAAAAAGCATAACAGATGTACGTTATTTACGACTTCGCTAAATGAAAATGAAAAATTGGGGGGGGGGGAAGGGCAACTAAAGAGGGCGATTTGTTGCTTCGTGAAAAGTGAATCATATCTTTTCCCCCCTCCCTACTGCTAAATTAAAATATACTTTCATTATAACAGTGATGAATTTTTATATCTTCCTAAAATTTTTTATCCAATTCTCAGTATGATTTTTGTTTTATCTGTCAGTATTTTAGGTTTAAAACGAAAACCCTCTGAAGAAAAGTATCTCTCTCTCGTCACGGGGATTACAGCAAATAAAAAAAATGTCTTTTGATTTGGTTATTGGATCAAAGATATCTAATAAGCGTATTAAAGTTTTGATTTTTGATTACTTTAGTTCCCCGATTAGAAAATTGCTTAAAAATTCGATTTAAAAAAATGCAAAGCGAATTTTAAGAAAATCTACGCTAATGTTGTCAGTCAGGCTTTGTTCCCCTTAGAAGCTTTGGGTGTACACCAAGTGCCGGGGTGTACGTTACGCCACTGAGTCGAAAACATAACATTTTATAGAAAATTGCAAGTGTATGAACACTTTTGAATCCACTGTATTTTTACTTTACTTAATGAAAACCAACCAAGCAGGGCGGATTAAGGTAGTTGGAGGCCCTGGCGTTCAAAGGTTTGAGGCTCATGGGCTTAAGAGTTGAAAAACTAAAATAGCGTAAAGAGTCGCTTGTGACGGGTGCTTACGCGTTTCACTAACCTTCTCTTAAATTCTATATTTTATTTATTTCAACCAATCTCTACCGGGAGCCAAAAGTGTGACTTATGCAAACGAGATATTTTCGGGTTTAGCGAGTTCGAAAAAAGATATAAAAGGGAGAAATGAAATTAAGAGAAAAGGAGGGTGATTTTGAGAGAGTAGTTTTTCTAGTGGAAATATATTCGTCGGGAGAAGACTATTGAAAAGTATTCATTAAATCGGTTCGGGACGGAACTGAAGATAGCTGAGATTGAAGCCGCTCATTAAAGCAATCCAGATATAGAAGAACCTGCCTTAAGAAAAGGTATCAGGTCAGTTGTTTTCATAAATTAAATATAAATGTGTAGCTTGATTGTGCGCGTCGTTCTCCGTGGATTCAGTTAGGATTCCGTCGTTCATAATCGAATTCTTCTCGTACTCCACTGCATTTTGTTGATCTTAAGGTTTGAATAGTATTTGTGTAATCTCTCAATTAAGAAAGGTCAATAAATAAGATTGATTTATTAAATAAGTTGTAATTAATAATGAATTCAACACATTCAGATTTAGATAATACAAGAAGGGGAGTTAATAATCTTAGGGGTAGTGATAGACTACGACACTGGCGCCCAACCGAAATACCGGAATTAAGAGCAAGTGCAGGAATTAGAGTTTTGCCGGAATTATTTTTTTCGGGTAAAGAAAATGTGTCTGAGTTTATTTCCAATATCGATGACAATATAGCCTACTATGAAATACCGGCGAATCTAGCATGTGCATATTTAAAGGGTCATTTAATTGGGAGAGCGTTAGACTGGTTTGACGTTATTGGGTTCGAGTGTGTAAATGAAGAAGCGACTGCATTTGCAACGCTTAAAAAGAAATTGTCGGATAGTGTTCCTGTAGTACGGAATAAATCAGAGCTAGAGGCTCAGTTTTTTTCATCGAAACAACGGAGAGGTCAAGCCCCGTCAGACTTTATTTTTCAGCTATTAAAAATCCATAAAGCTTTAAATTTGAATTATGATGAGATAAAATTGGTCGATCACATAGTATAGCGACTAGAACCCCAAATAATGGATTATTTAGAAGTTCGAAACCCCACAACGAAAGCTCAGTTGGTAGAGTTGGTAGACAGGTATGAGGAACGTCATAGCTGCCGGGAAAACCAGGGTTCGAGTAATAATTTTGCTAGACGAGCTTGGGATATGAGTAGGAATCCTGATGAAAGAAGGAATAATAGAAATTGTAGAGATACAGGGGTCGGAAATAGTCAAAATGATCAAAGAGGACTAGGCAGGGGTGTGAATAATTTTTCTCGTCATAATTATCAAAATCAAGGATTCGAGGGAGGAAATCGCTACAATCAACCAAATCAGCGAACAGGCCGGTATCAGAACCGTAGGATGGTGGTTAGGAAGGGTCCTAATGATGATTCAGTAAAGCAGAATTGGAGGTGTGTTGATTGCAACAGCGAAAGGCAAAGAAATGCCAATTTAAACTTCTAAGCGATCGTGTTGCGGGAGGTAAACGATCGCTAGTTAAGTCAAATCCTCCTATTAGAATTAAAATTAATTCATTGCGATTATCACCAGTTGATCTTCCGTATGTGCCGATTCTATTACATGATACATTTATAAAAGCGCTCTGGGATACAGGTGCGGAAAAGTCGTTTATTTCAGAAAAAGCATACCGATCATATTTTTCTTTTTGTTCTATTAAAAAATCGTTAGCTGAAGTAGTTACGGCTCAAGGGTCACAACGCAGAAATTTAGGCACAATTGAGTTAAGAATTAAAATAAGAGAATTTTCGAAGTTGTGGAAATTTCATGTGATTGCTGAGATGCAAGATCCATGCATCATAGGTATTGATTTTATGTCACATGCAAGGATCAGTTTTGATTTTGTTAAAAAATCGTTAATCATTCCGGACTCGCCGATTGAGAAATTGGCAATTTCGGACGAACCGATACGGATAGATTTATTAAAGACTAAGTTAAATGCAGTGGCTGATATGTTGTCTAGAAATCCGTTAGAAAGTAATGAAGAACCAAAGGTGTCTTGTGCGGTGATTAGATCGTTAGTATTATCGTCTAGAGAACAGTTCAGATAGGAACAGAGAAATGATCCAGAGTTAGGTCATATCTTGCGGTTTTTAGAAAATCCTGACGATAGTTCCATTAATGAGTCTGTTATGAATGAGAATGAGACTTTAGATTTTGAGTTTGATGTAGAATGCAATTATGAATTGTATAACGAACGGATTTTGACTTACCGCCATTTTCCATGCTAGGCGTAGGAACACTGTGGAAGTATTTCGTATAAAGCTGAATAATGCAATATATATAAATGAAGATTATTAATGAATAACTTCCAATGTTTTTACAAGTCGACTTTTCATGTATATATTTGGTTCACACACACACTCATGCCTTTACATGTACGATAAAAGAAAAACATTTCACTAAAACATATTCACAAGAATGGCGACCATTACAACCGAATAATCCGAATGGAATGTCATTTTCCCGCCGAACTCACATCGGCTTCCGGAAAACGAAGTTAAGTTCGTGGCGCCATCTCTGGACGGCGAAAGGAGTCAACTATTCTTAACATCCTCCGGGGGGCGGGAAGATGTTGTCGATGGTGGTAGGGGCAAGACTGCAACTTGAGAGACTGGTCTTGTCATGACTCCACGTGAAGTCTGGATAGTGACGACACGGCATATTCCGTCAGCTCCAGGATGTGTGGCCACAATCCTTCCGGGAGTCCACCTGGTGCTGAAAGAGGCTGGATTCTTGATTAGGACGAGGGATCCTACCGTGAAGTCTTTCTGGCCCTGCATCCATTTGGTTCGGGACTGCAAGGTGTTGAGGTAGGAGAGCTGCCAGCGAGACCAGAACATCCTTTTCAACTTCATCAGAAGAGACCACCTAGAATGAAGACTCAAAGATTGGTTAGTCAGACTGTGATCAGGGAGTTCAAGCAAGGGACACCCGATAAGAAAGTGTCCGGGTGTTAACACCTGGAGATCCTTAGGGTCTGATGATAGCGGATAAAGAGGACGTGAATTTATGCACGCCTCGATTTGGCACAGGATTGTAGCTAACTCTTCAAAGTTCAGCACAGCCGCCTTTAAGGTTTTGAGCAAATGATGCTTTGTGAGTTTGACTGAGGCTTCCCACACACCTCCGAAATTCGGTGCATATGGAGGAATGAAGTGCCACTGAATGTTTTTGCTTGACGAATAGTCCTGGACATTAGAGTTGTGAAGTAATTTAAACAAGTCCTTCAAGTAAGCTGAAGCACCAACGAAATTTGTACCGTTGTCAGAATAAATGTCTGATGGATAGCCACGGCGTGACACAAATCGACGCAGTGCTGACAAAAATGCTGCTGCTGATAGCGAAGATACGAGTTCAAGGTGCACTGCTTTAGTACACATGCAGATGAAGAGGCACATGTAAGATTTGAAGTTGCTGCTCTTGCGAGTATGTTGGCACTTTGTCGTGATAGGTCCAGCAAAGTCAATGCCTACTTTTTCAAAGGCACGACAAGGGGTGATTCGTTCGATGGGTAGATCACCCATCATTTGAGAGACAGGCTTCGCCACAAGCTTAAAACAGTCTACGCAGTTGTGTAGTTCTTTTCTGACAGCTGATTTACCATTAGGTATCCAAAACTGCTGACGAATGAGGGATAAGACTAGTTCCTGCCCAGGATGGAAATTGACCCTATGAAAATGTCTAATGATTAGACTTGTAAAGTGATTATTTTTTGGTATGAGCATAGGATGCTTTTGTTCAAATTTAAGAGTTTGTTGGAGACGAAGACGTCCTCCGACACGAAGAATTCCCTCAGAGTCAAGGAATACATTCAAAGACTGAATGTTGCTAGATTTGGGAAGAGGCTTGTTATATACATTTCAAGAGATTAAGTTCTGTAGGGTATTCTCCATTTTGTAACAATTTGACTACCTTTTTGATTGAGGTTTCTAATTCATGTGTATATAAAGGCCCAGTAACTTTGGACACTGATTTGGAATTATGGTAGAATCTGAATATCCATGCAACAGTCCTGATTACTTTCATGTACGAGGAAAACTTATCCAAGAAACTAAGAGAATTATCAACACCAGTTGAAAGAACAACAGAGTCACTCAATGACTCGGACTGATCAATAGGAACAAGTGGAACAGGCTGTTCAGAGAAAGGAAGAAATGAATTGGAAGAAGGATGGAAATCATGAAGCCAATTTTGGACCAGTTACCCACTCTGAATTTTCAAGAAGTTGTTTCGGGTAGAGGCCTCTTGTTGCCCAATCTGCCGGGTTTAATTTTCCCGGAATGTGATGCCAAGATTCTTTTGAGGTTAGTGTGTGAATTTTTCCAACACTGTGTTGCACAAATTGATTTCCTTTTACAGGTGGATTATTTATCCAACTCAGTGTAATTGTTGAGTCACACCATAAATAAGTATCGTGAGTGATGTTAAGAGATCTCTTAAATGTATCTAGAAGTTCAGCCAGAAGCAAAGCACCACAAAGCTCTAATTTAGGTAATGATATTGTTTGTACAGGTGCCACACGAGTTTTTGAAACCATTAAGAATAAGTGTGGCGAATCAGAAACAACACGTAAGTATATTACGGCTGAATATGCCTTTGAGGAGGCGTCACAGAACCCATGAATTTCACAGTGTTTAGCATTTAGTGTTTGAACATATCTGGGAACTTTTATTTGTTTGAGGCATGAAATTTCTGCTTGAAACCGATTCCATCTATTAAGAATGTCTGATGATATCTCATCATCCCAGTCAAGCCCTGCCTTCCACAGGTCTTGAAGAATAATCTTTAAAATTATAGTTGAGGGAGAGACAAACCCCAGAGGATCAAAGATGCGTGCGATGATTGATAGCATCTGTCTCTTTGTGGATACCTGGTCTGGTAAGACTGCTCTTACTTTAAAGGAATCCTCGTTTAGATCCCAGAATAAGCCAAGAATTTTCTGGGTGGACTCATCATTAAATGAATGTGAGGAAATATTTGTCTTTAGACTGTTTGGCAAGTCTGACAAGACTTCTGGATGAGTGCATGACCATTTTCGCAGCTCAAATCCACCGGCTGACATTAAATTTTGCAGTTCGTGAACAATTTTCCTAGCCGAGTCCAATGAGTCAGCACCGGCTAACAAATCTTCAACATAGAAATGATCTTTTGCGAGCTTAGCTGCCTGTGGAAAACGATGTTTTTCATCCTCACATAATTGTTTCAAAGTTCGGATGGCAAGAAATGGGGCACAAGATGTACCATAGGTAACTGTATTTAATTTGAAAATCCCTAATGGTTCCTCTGGAGACTTCCTCCAAAATATTTGTTGAAAGCATACATCATCTTGTGATATTAATATCTGTCTATACATTTTTGCAATGTCAGCAGAAAAAGCAATTGGGAAGAATCTGAATTTAAGTAAAGTTAGAAAAATGTCTGACTGTAGTTTTTTACCAGTCAGCAGAATGTCATTCAAAGAATTTCCATTTGTACTTTTGAATGAGCCGTCAAACACCACCCTTAATGTGGTTGTGGAACTATTATCATTAATCACACCATGATGTGGTAAGAAATAATGTGGAGATTTTACATCTGATGCGAGAGGCGTCATGTGACCAAGGTTTTGGTATTCCTCCATAAATTCTGTGTATTGTTCCTTTAATTGATTATTAGAGCGAAGTTTTCTTTCAAGATAATAGAATCGTTTTAATGCACCCTCCTTACTATCTCCAAGACTTGAATCATCTCTAAATGGCAGTTTTAGAATATATCTACCATCTGCATTACGAATATGAGAATTTACGAATATAGACTCACATAGCTCATCCTCATCCTTTGACGGAATTTCCTTAGGAACAGATTCAAGTTCCCAAAATTGTTTCAAAGAATGGTCTATGTTTAAAAGGGTGTGACAGATTAGGGATGAATTTTGATTATATGGTGTATTTATGGTACCTGACAATAAATGACCTAATTTTGTTGGCAATGCTGATGGGGTACCTTTGGGTCCCATTATAGGAGTCCCTGAAATTATTGTCATAAAAACATCAGCACCTAGAAGAATGTCTATTTCATTTTCAATATAAAACGTTGGATCAGCAAGAGTTAGATCTTTGATATGAGGCCACTCATGATATTTAATTGGAAAGTTTGGCATAGCTGAAGTGACTTTCGAGACTAACAAAGCTTTTACTTGAAATTTATCAGAGGAAACACAAGAAAAAAATTCCAAGTTTGTCGAATATAACGAAGTTTCAGCAAATGTTTCATTTACACCTACTAATTTATGATTGGTGTGTTTTAATGGCAATTTTAAGCGATAAGCACATTGCTTGGAAATTAAAGAATTTTGAGAAGCATTGTCTATCAAAGCACGGCAAGTTATTTGTTTACCATGTTTAGATTTAACATTTATTAATGCTGTGGACAACAATACGTGACCTTCTGTCAATTGTGTGCAATTGTTAGACACTGTCACAGCAGAATTTGCTTGAGTATCTGCTGAAAGACTGACTGAATATATGTGTAATAATGTATGGTGTCTTTCAGAACAGTTTTTACAAGAGAATCCTATTCTACATGTGTCAAGCCTGTGGTTACTCCTCAAACAAT
Organism: Trichonephila clavata; assembly: GCA_019973975.1. NCBI lineage: Eukaryota > Metazoa > Arthropoda > Arachnida > Araneae > Nephilidae > Trichonephila > Trichonephila clavata. Next base: position 215,826 of record BMAO01028256.1, on the reverse strand, counting down.
TGGTACATAAATTATTGTTCCGTACCACTTGCCATCTTTCATTTACATTCATAGAATTAAAAGTTGAACATTTGAATAAGGCGTGGCTTTGACAACATAGAATGCAATTGTTACTTTGACCAACATCTAATTTTACCCCTGATTTTACTTGGTTACATTTGACAACAGTAGTATTTACATTTGATTTGTTAAATGAATTTAATGGTTTAACATTACCTTTCTTAATGTCAGGTTTTACAAAGTTTAACTCATTCAGACCACGAGCTTCTCTTTCAATGAAAACTCTAAATTCCTCAAGAGTGGGAATTTTATTATTTTCCAAAGATAATTCCCACCGTTGCCTAATACATGCATCCACTTTTGAAATGAGAAAATTTATTATGATCAACTCTGTTAACGAATTTATTTCTAAATCTAAAGTTTTTAAATTTCGAATGACTTCATTACAAATATCTATTATTTCCAAAAGCAATTTTGAAGTATTTGCCCTGGATATCTTAATACTAAATAGCTTATTTATTTGGCTAAGAGCTAATTGTCGTTTGTTTTCATACGGACTGCACAGTATATCCCAACAGTTCCTCAGATTGTCCACAGTAATTGCAAAACCCCGAATTAATTTGGCTGCATCCCCACGAAAAGAAGCCTGCAGATATTGCAATTTTTCAAGATCACTTATTGATTTGTTATCTAGAATAGAAGACTTAAATAACTCTTTGAATGAAATCCAGTTCTCGCAATTTCCATAAAAATGCGGAACTTCAAGTTTTGGTAAATTAACTACTGAAGACTTTACATGAATACTATTTTTTACTTCCTCAAACTCAGATTTTTGTTCAAGGTCAACAACCCAATTGAATAGTATATCTTTATATTTCATATAAATGTCAAATGATTCATCACTTTCATGCGTTGACAATTCACCGAATATTTCAGTTAATCTAGTTTCATATTGCAACACTTGGGTTTTTAAAACACGTATGCGTGATTTATTATCATCGCATTCATTTATTCTACTTTCAAAAACTTTTAATTCTTTTATAATTAAATCAAATTTAACACTATTTTTCGACTGTTTTGGAGCCATGATTTATGAATGAAATTTTTTAATTCTACACAAAATACACAACTATACCAATAATAACAAATGCCGACACAATGCAAATACACAACTATCAAAAAATATCCATACAAAATAGAACAAAAGAATAAGTCTAGAATCAAGTAATAAATAATATCAATCAGAATGTATAAGAATACTTCAAGAATTCGTATCAGAATAAATGCACTAGAAAAAGAATATCGAGTATGAAACGAATAATTAAAATAACAAAGAATAAATCACATCAATAACTCCGCGATTCGACGGACCACATGTTATGAATGAGAATGAGACTTTAGATTTTGAGTTTGATGTAGAATGCAATTATGAATTGTATAACGAACGGATTTTGACTTACCGCCATTTTCCATGCTAGGCGTAGAAACACTGTGGAAGTATTTCGTATAAAGCTGAATAATGCAATATATATAAATGAAGATTATTAATGAATAACTTCCAATGTTTTTACAAGTCGACTTTTCATGTATATATTTGGTTCACACACACACTCATGCCTTTACATGTACGATAAAAGAAAAACATTTCACTAAAACATAATCACAAGAATGGCGACCATTACAACCGAATAATCCGAATGGAATGTCATTTTCCCGCCGAACTCACATCGGCTTCCGGAAAACGAAGTTAAGTTCGTGGCGCCATCTCTGGACGGCGAAAGGAGTCAACTATTCTTAACAGAGTCAATCTGTAGAAATTGGTCCCGAGACTTTAAAGTCATTAACGGATTGCCATATTATGCAAAATATACAACCACACTACGTGAATTAAGAGTATTTATACCTAAAACATTACGTAAAGATGTTATGCGAGAATTCCATGACTCGCCGATGGCAGGCCATTTAGGCAAAAAGAAAACATATTTAAAATTAAAAGACGCGTGTTATTTCCCGTACATGAGGAAATACATTTATAAATATGTAGCAACCTGCGACCAATGCCAAAAATTCAATTATAAGAACGGAATACCAGCTGGTCAATTAATTCCGATAGTGACGAATTTTCCGAATGAAATCGTATTTTTAGATTTATTAGGCCCATACCCTGCAACTAGTCCAGAACGCTATAGATTTATTTTAGTAATTACACATAATTTTTCTAAATGGGTTGAAATAGTTCCCTTAAGGATAGCTTCGGCTAAAGCAATTGCCAATGCATTTTTTGAGAATTATATTTCGCGTTATGGAGCTCCTGTAAAACTAGTTAGCCACAACGGGGCCCCCAAATGATATCCGAAGTTTTTGAGCAAGTATGTCGCAGGTTGAACATAAAACACGTTAAAACTGTGGTATATCGTCCACAAGCTAATCAAACGGAAAGAGTTAATCGTACTCTTTTAAAAACGATTTCGAGTTTTGTCGCGGATAATCACACTAACTGGGACCAATTTCTGCTAGAGTTCAGCTACGCTCTTAGGACAACAGTACATGAGAAAATGGGTAAAACACCGGCGGAATTATTTTTAGGTCGAAATTTAATCACCCCTTTTCAAAAATTAGTAATGGTAACTGATGGATCAGATTTAGTTTGTGGGAACATAGAAAAATTGTTTGAGGAGGCTAGAATTCATACAAAGCGCCAGCACGAGAAGTGGGCGAAATATTATAATAAGAAGACGCGTGAAGTTTATGTGAAGGTTGATGATCTAGTGTTAGTTCAAACTCACCCGTTGAGTTCGGCAAGTAAGACAATAGTGGGTAAATTTATGCCAAAGTTTGAGGGCCCATATAAAGTTCTAAGTGTAAAAAATAATAATAATTTAGTAATATTAAAATTTTGCTAAAAGAATAACTGTTAATGTGGACCAGGTGAGAATTTACCATCAAAGAGAAGTCAGTGTTGCCGAGTCGGAAAGTGCCAGTAGTAGTGATCATGGTGCAGTGGAATCAGACAGGTCGGATGATGGGCAGCCGAGATTGGTGCAATCGGAGAGTGATGGGGGTTGTCGTGGAGGATCGAAATCAGGAAATTTAGAAGGTAGTAGAGATATAGTTACGAATAGACGCGATGGAGTGGAGGTGAGAAGAAAAAAACGTGTGCGAACGGAGTCTGCTGTTTCTTCGGGGGGCGGGGTGATGCGTATAATTTCAGGAAGAGAAAACCTCATTGGACAGAAAGAGAGAAAAGAGGAAGACCACTCTCCTGGAAGAAAACATACAGAAGAAGAAGAGACCAGAGGCCCAGGTATCCCGAGACAAGAGAAAGTTGTCCTCGTCAATGCCGTCTCGTCCCTCCAGAAAGCGGTATAGAAAGGTGGAAGAAAATAATTCTGAAGGAACAATTAAAGGATTATCCCGCAGTGAACAGTGGAAATCAGAAAGAGCAATTCCAGGACCATCCTACAGATTCAAATACAACAAACCCCAGCAAGAAAGGAACTGCCCTTACAACCTTCGGAGCCGACGTCGAGTGGACAGCAGCCAAATTCCAGTTCTCACAAGGGAAAAGAACGCCTCAGCAGGAGCATATTAGCTTCAGCGGACTCAATGGAAGAGGAGACCCAGAAGGTGGGAGCGCAGAGAGGACAGCCCTAGGACAAGGTCATCCAGTACAGAGGCCATGGTTGGAGACAAAGCCTATGCAGATTGGATCTAAAGACTAGCCAGGTTGTATAATTCTAATTTGTTTATTTTTCCTCTGACAGACAGTTCGGAGTATTTTCCATGTGGGCTAGTCTATTTTTTTTTGTAAAATTTCCGTACAAAAGTTACTGCGTTGTGTGTATTTTCATATCGGTTGAAAAAGCTTTTGTATTTAATTTCTTTTCAAATTGTGGAAAAACATTTGTTAAATTGCAATTGTTTTGCTACACTTTAAAGACGAGGCTTTATATGTGAGATTACTTGTATTGTTTGCTGTAATATATTCTATGTAAAAAAATGAATATATTTTTGTGTGTAATTATTAAGATGTATAAGTAGTGTCTGGGTTCTGGGCGCGGCGTAATTAGGAATACTAACAAAAAACATTAACAGCGCAGCGCGATTGATTGGGAATTTTTTGAAAATGAAACCAGATAAAGGTTATTTTGTTATGAAACTATATATATATAACTAGCTGTACCCTGCCACGCGTTGCTGTGGCTCAGTCTGGTTAAATGGGGGGAAAAGAGCTGGTCCATCCAGCCAATTGTGAATCTTATATTGGGCATAATTTTCTTAATGGATAGTCTATAAAAAAGGCTAAAATAATATCCACAATATTAATTTCATATTGGTACGCTATTTGTTTTTGGCATGATTTTGAAATCACGCCAAATTGGTGTGTTGCGGCCAGTCTAATTAAAGGTATACTTATGTATTATCGCAACCTATTGGTGACATTATAGGAAATGAAGCACATGATTGCGAATTCAGCGCATACAAAATTGGGATTGCCAAAGTGGCGAGTTATCTTGAACGCTGACGATTGTGCGATAATACATAAGTACCAAATTAAATTTAGCATTATATATAAAAGAATATCTAAAATACATATCCCAAGCATTAAAATAAATTGAAAAATGAAATACAACTCTAACGTTAATTGACATAAAAAGAACTAAACTATCAATGCAAAAGCATAATTTGTGAAAATATAAAGTACTTAAATATTATTGTTACCTATTGGCAATATCATATGAAACGAAGTACATGATTGCCAATTTAGGTGTATATCACATGCGAAATTGGGGTTGCCAAATTGGCGAGTTATTTAAACGCTGGTGAGTGTTGCGATAGTATATAAGTACCAAAAATAATTACAATCTTACGAACCCCTGCTTCCTCAACAGGTATTCGAGCCATTTTGATATGTAATTACTACCAACATTGCTTTTACTTGTGTGTGTGTGTGTGTGTGTGTCCAGTATGATGACCTAAGTTCTATTTTCTGCAAGGCAATTTTGTGTACTGAGTCCGATTGACTACACTTAAAAAGGTTAAAATAAAAACATGCGAAATTGCAAAACAGCTCTGAGTAAGCCCTGTATCAAAATTCCTTTGCGGGGGGAGGCAATTTTCAGATATGAGCACCATGTTAGTGAGACTGTAGTAACACAGATTGGGCCACTGTAACTTGGGGGCCTTGTATCATTGGTATGGCTGATACAGCGGTAGCTATGTCCCTGACAAAAGCAAATGGAACCTATTGGCGACATTATATGAAATGAAGCACATGATTTTCCAATTCAACTCATACAACACATAGGAGATCAGGGTTGCAAACTTGGAGAGTTATTTTGAACGTTGGTGATTGTTGCAATAATAAGCAAGTACCAAGCAAATCGTACTAACTTCCAAGTTTTCCGTTAACAAATTACTAATAGAAAGAAGTTACTAAGAAGGTTATAAAAAATTTAAATTTTAAAAAGTCATCGAAAACAAAAGTATAGTTTAATATTTTGATGACTGAAATTATATATCAGGAAAACTAACCTGTATTTCAATAATAACATCAAATGAAATTTAAAATATTGTTTAAAATAGAGAAAAAAAATTACTAATTTAAAACCCCGTCAATTAATAAGTAATACCAAGCAAACCGTAATCAGTATTTTGTTAAAAAATAATTTATATCAGAAAACGTAGCCTGTGTATTTCAATGACATAAAAAATTGTTTATCGCGCGTTAGCTATCGGAATGTTTAAAATAGAGAAAAAAAACTTACTAATTCAAAACCCTGTCAATTAATAAGTTATACCAAGCAAACCGTAATCAGTATTTTGTTAAAAAATAATTCATATCAGAAAACCTAACCTGTGTATTTCAACAACTTAAAAAATTGTTTATCGCGCGTTAGCTATCGGAATGTTGCCAAAACTACAAAACAAAATTTGAGTGGTTGAAAGAATAATTTTTTAAAAAATTATTTATTCGAAAATTAATCCCAATTACGTATCAAAGAACAAAGAAATTGAAAAATATGACAACCAATAAACTTAAGTATAGTAAAAATATGTAATAATTCGGAAAAAAATATGTTTAAAGCTTAAATTTTCGCATTCAGAGCGAGTCGTGACATCGTATGACGTCATAACATCAAAAAATCACTTAAAAGTTAAATTTAAAAAAATTTAGATTGCATTTCGAAATAAAAAGTACATAAGAACCTGACCGGAGTCAAATGCAAGGTTGTGTCAAAATTTCAGATAAATCCATGCAGAACTTTTTGAGTTATGGAAGCGTACACACAAACCAACATAACATTTTTATATAGAGAGATATAATGTATGCCATATTTTATGTCAATAAGGAAGTTGTATAAAAGTTCTGTGCATTTAATGTCATGTTTTAAAAAAAAAATTGACAAGGTTTCCTTTCAGGGCAGCAGTCCCTGAACAAAGTGATGAGATGAAAGGGATGTCGTACGAAGATATTATTGTAAAATTTTTTTATTTATTAGCACTTAAGTAAAGTGCATGATCAGGGTTTTTTCCTTGAAAGGTTTTCCCCTGATCTTCGCCCGAATGGGATGCACTGTAGGGAATGTATGTATGTAAGGGATCAATAAATTAGAGTGGAGTACCCCTTTGAGTAGTAATTTCTGTGTGCTAGTTTAATTAAAGTTTCTAACTTAGAAAGTTATAATTTTCTGCAAATTCAGTGTTTTCAAGCATTCTAAAGTTCGTGAGTTAAAATTTTCTATAAGTTCAGTATTTTCAGGCATTCTAAAGTTCGTGAGTTAAAACTTTCTATAAGTTCAGTATTTTCAGGCATTCTAAAGTTCGTGAGTTAAAACTTTCTACAAGTTCAGTATTTTTAGGCATTCTAGAGTAGTTAAAATTTTGTGCAGGTTCAGTGTTTTTCAGACGTTAGGTAAATTATAAGCGAGTTCTTTCAAGTCGTTTAGACCTTCAATAAGTCACGCTTTTTTTCTCTCTTTTTTTGTGACGGGTGCTTACGCGTTTCACTAACCTTCTCTTAAATTCTATATTTTATTTATTTCAACCAATCTCCACCGGGAGCCAAAAGCGTGACTTATGCAAACGAGATATTTTCGGGTTTAGCGAGTTCGAAAAAAGATATAAAAGGGAGAAATGAAATGAAGAGAAAAGGAGGGTGATTTTGAGAGAGTAGTTTTTCTAGTGGAAATATATTCGTCGGGAGAAGACTATTGAAAAGTATTCATTAAATCGGTTCGGGACGGAACTGAAGATAGCTGAGATTGAAGCCGCTCATTAAAGCAATCCAGATATAGAAGAACCTGCCTTGAGAAAAGCTATCAGGTCAGTTGTTTTCATAAATTAAATATAAATGTGTAGCTTGATTGTACGCGTCGTTCTCCGTGGATTCAGTTAGGATTCCGTCGTTCATAATCGAATTATTCTCGTACTCCACTGCATTTTGTTGATCTTAAGGTTTGAATAGTATTTGTGTAATCTCTCAATTAAGAAAGGTCAATAAATAAGATTGATTTATTAAATAAGTTGTAATTAATAATGAATTCAACACATTCAGATTTAGATAATACAAGAAGGGGAGTTAATAATCTTAGGGGTAGTGATAGACTACGACACGCTTACTTTAAATTCTCAAAATAAAATGTATTGCTATCATAAAACTCCTCGGTTAAAGAAAAATCTTAATTGTATATAAAAAAATTGAAAATCTTATTTAAGAGTTTACAGTTTTGCTATATAGTTTGATTTCTCTTTGGCAAATTCATCAATTATTTTTACCATATCTAAAAACATTTTATTCTGTATATTATTGGGCCATATTGTTCAATTTTTCTTTTCTCCCATAGTACTTCTTAAATTATTTTTAACCCCTTTTAAAACTAAAAAGGATCATTCACCTGATGCATTCGGTATCGGTATTGTTAAAAATATTTTCATAAGTTTTTCTACATTAGGAATTCCCTTGCATCTCGATAAATTTCTAGCAGGGGTTTCATTGTATCTTTGTATTTTTTAAATTTTTTGTTCCAAAGTGGCGTGGTTGGTTTGTCCGTCCCTAGCCATTGCACTCATCAAGCTTGGGGCCCCTACCAGCGCTGGGTGCCCCTGGCGGCTGCCAGGTTCGACACTCACTTAATCCGCCACTGCATCCAAGAGAGGGTCCTCATTTTCTTTTGCACCAGGGCCATTGGATACCTAGCTACGCCACTGCTTAAAAACCTACACAAGTGGCAGTTCCTTCTTAGTTATATTCTATTTTAAATAACAATTTTCGTTGGGTGGATGACCAGAGTGCCTAGCTCTGGTGAGCTCTAATCTCTCATTATTAGGATTTTGAATAACTGTTATGTTATGACTCTTGCCCTTTTTTAAATAATAATACTTAAAAAGTAGAAAATACTTTCAAGAGAATAATAAAAATAAAAATTTTGAATTAATAGAGTGAAAAGGGCTTGAAAAATAACTTCAAAATCGATGTGAACACCGAAAATAAGAGCATATTCAGATCAGGGGTATTTTAAATAACAATATGATTCATAGTAAACCAGTTTCCTGTTTCAATATTTCGCAATCTTTTCGTATTTGTAACAGACTAATGTAATTTTGTCCCCTCTCTTCTGGTCTTTTGCAGAGGTTTTTTTTTAAAAAATAATTATAATAATACTGTATGGCATTTTCTTGTTCACGCATATTTTTTGTGTATCCTTTCCTGTAATTCTCGGTGGACCATTTTATAGCTCTTAGCCCTCTAATGCGTGAGTTCGATCCTCTTAAATAAATAGCCAGGGATTCCAAAACGACGTTGCATTTCGTTTCTCTTACCTTTTAACGCCAGTAAGCACATACGAAATGTAATACATACATTCCAAATACCCTCCGAGTACACACGGAGTACGTGCTCGTTAAATCAGTGGGTCCGAAAGTCTTATGGGCTGTCGCAACAGAAACCATGAGTGCAGGGGGTTGGAGAATATTTCCCTCTTCTCTAGTTCTATGCCTAAATTGTGGAGGTTGAGATAGGTGGTGTCACCATCTATCGTTAAGAAGTCCAACCTATCTGCCAGACTTTGGCAACTTTCATTCCTCTCCTTCGGAAGACACACGACAACAACAACAGCAACAATGCATACATTGTAAAATTGAAATTAGGGGTAAGAAAAACCACCCAGTGATGTGTTTAAGCCAAGAAAGAGAAGATAGAAGCAAAAATTGTAGCTTTGTATATTTAAAATATTCATACATTTGTACTTTTCTAGATAAATCCAACCAAGATAGGGCCCTCATTTTTTTAAAGCTCTAGGGCCTTTGGATACCTTGCTACGCCACTGATTAACACAATGTCAAACTCTTAGGCTTAGTACTAAGATTGCAAAGTTAAACGTAGTCTTAAGGTACTGACTTTCTTCTTTATGAAGAATATCTATATCTATCAATAATTTTTAATAAAAATTATTCTTAAGGTTTTTTGAAATCGTAAGTAAATTACTTTAAATATATAAAGTAATTTACTTTGAAATAGCATATTTTTCATTACATGAAAATTGGAAGTTTGAGAGAAGTTCAGCTTTGAATTATGGTTGAGTATTCGCGGATTGTACTCGGTGTGGGAAAAAATTGATTAATGAAAATGCAAAAATTGATTAAAAGAGTCGGTTGTATAATTTTCCATATTTTCTTTTCCTTTCCAATGTAACGTTTTTCAACTGCTATGCTAGTGAAAATTTCTCACAATCATGAAATTATTTCCGGTGGTAGATCAAAGCACGTTAATTTGGAATATTTGAAATACCTTTAATATAATCCTTATTTATTTTTTTATGCTCTGTCTGTGTCTTATGCTTGCTTTTTCTTTTCCTGTTCATTTTTATACAATATTTTTTCCTGTGTAACAGGGATGGCATAAATCTTAAGCTATTGCGCATGCGCAATTCAATGGCGAATTTTTGAACGCATGCGCAAATAGTACTTATCTTTGTTTTCTGCATTAAAACTGTTATTTTATACCATTAGAATAAAGCTTTTTTCAAAAAATAATGGTGATAACTTAAATCTTGAATTTCAGTCACTCTATTGTTTTTCTAATCACTAGGAATAGACTATAAAGACAAAGTTTACATCTTGATGCTAACAATACAAGAGCTATCTATACAAGCCGATTGTGAGAAGGAGCCTCTCAACTCCAACTTTCCTTGTCATGGTGAAGAGTGAAGGGAATTTGGAATTTATGTGCGGGAGGTTTTGTGTACTACTCTTGTGTGTTTGTGACTGATCTACTGTTAGAATACTCAAATCAGTGTAAATAGAAGGAGCTGTATGTATGAGGTACGTTTCATTCACAAACAATATAAGTATTAGGCATGCATTAATAGTCGTATATGGTAGTTTTGGAAACAACAGATTTTAGAACAGAAGATGACAAAACTCTGAATTCCAAGTGCAGAAAATTCATATCTTAAAAATTAATATAATAGCGAAATAAGTTAGATTTAATTTTGACATGTTATATATAGGTTAAAAATATCAATATTTAAGAATGGATCATTGAAACAAATTTATTAAATCTTCTATGAAATTAAATTTCAGCAATATTTTTTGCATTTCTTGATTGTTAAATCGTTTTTGGAGTATTTTCAATGGGGGTGAATGTTCAGAATAATGGACACCAAAACATTTTATTTACATTACTGTAGTTGTGGATTTTGAATTAAAAATTGCATTCTGAAAATCCCCCTCAAAATGTGAAACCTGTATATTTATGAGTAATGACTTGTAATATTGTTCAAATAGAAATAAATATGCATTATTTTCTTAATATTAATTTTTATAATACTTTGCTAATGAATAATTTTCAGTCCTTTTAAAAAGGTGTTTGATTTGTAGATGATGTATTTTACAAAGATTTATGTGTAGGAAAATTGTAATTGCCTTGTACAAAGGTTATTTTTATTTGAAGCAAAAATTTTTTTAAAACTATAGTTAGTTTAGTTTATTATGCAATCAATTTAATATTGCAGTTTGTAACATAATTTACAAGCTTTAAAATTCTTTGCAGCATTTATCAATGCATTGCTATTTGAATTAATGTATATCTTTTTTACTTGACTAACCGAAAAAAGTTTATCAAGATATCTCATAAATTTTGGATTTCTTTTGTGTAGCTGAAAGTTTTAATGTAATTATTAAGTATTCTTTCTTAAAAGCGTAAAATATTAATTTTAAGTTTCCCTTACAGCAGTAATTGGGTGTTTGTACAATTTTTAATTGTCTAGCAATAAGTTACAATAAAGGATCTTGCAGTACTTGTGGAAAATATCAATTTATATAAAGAAGGCAAGCAGTTCTTAACCTTTCTGTTGAATGAACAATTTTCATAAATTATCTTTGCTTTAAACAACATGTAAAATGTGTATTGAAACTTTTTTTTCTTTCTAGTCTCGCTACACTTTGATAATCAATGTGTTTTTTAGGATGTATTCTAAATTTCCTATAATTTTCTTCTTTAAAATAGTAATATAATTTCTTTTATAATTATTTCTTTTCAATAAGAGAAGATAAGAGATAAAAAAAAATTTTTAACATAGTTTAATATAATGTTAATTGCTCAACTGAAATAGTTTTGCATTGATTACTTAAATTATGTTGTAAAAATAATTTTCATGCTGTTGAGACCTGTTATTAATGTGGTAACTTATGATTACTTACTGTAAAGAAAAACGGGTTTCTTTTTTTGTTTCATATGCATTATTTTCACACCTTGTATTTTTATTGTGTTATAGTCATTTCAATACAATTTCAACTTTATTGTTTTACTTCTTGAAAGATATTTAAAAGATCTCAGTCATACAAATAATTGCTGACAGTTGTAACAATGATTAAAAGTTAGAAAATATTTGAAAGCTTGATATGCATGGAAAGATAATCATTTTTTTCTGAAAGATCTGTTTTTCCATCAAATTCTGATATAAACATTTTTGTAATTGCAAGCAATTGTTGGGTGAGTATTTAAATTTTTATATAAATGAGATGTATATATAAGAAAATGATGCTTTAACATATTATGACATATTGAGTTGGTGTTTTTGGAGATCTTGTTTACGATTTTGAAAATGTACAATTCTATTGTAGCAGAATTGTTACAATTTGTGTCAAAAGGCATACTGATATTATATTTTGATTATTCAACAAGTTATTTCTATAACTTGTTAGTATCTAAATAATATTAGCAAGTTGCTCAAATAAATGCTGATAATTGTCAGAAGTATTTAATGTTATTTTTTTAGTAGAACTAATTGGTTTCAATTCTGATTCTTCTAGAAAAATAATTGTGAAGTACAAGTAAATCAATATCAGTATAAGATAATTATTAATTTTTTTATTAATGTATATTTCGTTTGATTGTCTTTGTCAAAATTTGAATAATTTCTGGTAGTTAAAATTGCTTCAATTTTCCACAAATTATTTTTTTTTTTGTAAATTTTTTAAAAAATTGAAAGTGTTTTTTGTGTGAATATTCAAAATTATTTGTATCAATATTTGGGTGTAAATTAATGGTTTTCTGATGAGTTATTCATCTTTGTTAATTTACTATTAACTGAGTCGATTAAGAAAATTAAGAGCAAAATGAAATCTCATTTGACTTAAATCATTTCATTACTTAGATTGAAATAATTCTTTTATGTTTTCTTAATGTAATTTACCTTCTTGTGTTAAATGTTAAGCCAGCAAAATATTTATTTTAAGAACACTATAGTGCCAGAATACAAGCCTTTTAAAAGTTATTCACATTTCATTTATACATGTTTTCTTTTAGTTACTTCATGAAAAGTTGAGCTATTTTTTATTTTCAGAGCATCTATTCTAAGGATGCTGCAAACAGTTTGATTACTGAGAATGAAGGATTAGCTAACTACATAACATACACTTTTAACTAATATCCTCAATGCGGCCCCGGGGGAAAACCCAACAGCGTTATAATGAGGCGATACAGATATTATCTGGGACTCAAGTCAAAAATCAAAGTTTCAGTGAGTAGTTATAGGTTTATTATGCAAAAATCTCTTTTGCACTCATCTAATTTTTCTTGAGCTTCCTTTCTTGAAATCTTGGCATGGGCAGCACTGCGAATTTTTTCTATTAAAAAGAAATAAAAAAGATTAAATTATTACTTATAACATTTTGAAATTTTTTTCCTTTAGTACATGATTAGAGGGATGTGGTATTGGTTCTCACCATTTAAATGTAATTTTTTTTTATATCACATGTTTAGCTTGTAAGTTTTAATGCATTGCTTGTTAGACATTTAAAAAAAAAATTTTTATGCCTATATGTTTGTGTGACTTAATTAAATTTTGTGTTCAAAATTGAGTTTCATTTACAAAATGGTTTTTTTAAAAATTTAATATAACAGACATGCAATCCATGTATGTTTTTTTAATAAAAAGTAGTCAAATGATAGTTTTTTTCATCATCAAATGAATTGTCACATTTTATGTGTAAGAATGAAGTTATACAGTACCATTTCTTTGTTTTTAAAGATAATGAGAAGTATTTGAATAAGAAATAAATACTATTGTGTAGCTTTGGAATTCTTAACATTAAATTTATCTTCAAATTCTAGAAATCAATTTGGACATTCAGTTCCTTATTTGAGATGAGGTACTATCACATGATTTATAACCAACTTCCTAAAAAACAATACACATTATTCTATTAGTTCAAATTTTGATCAAAATTTAAAAAAAAAAAAAATAGGCACAATTTAGTTTGAGAATGAAACATGAAGACTGTCTAGATAAATATGTAAGAAATATATTATTTATCATTGTTGAATGATAGCCATTTTATTACAAAAAACATAAATGTCAAAATATTCATTAATCAAAAGGGGATGGGGAAGATAAGTGGGCTATAATGATCTAAGGGAATGTTACATCACTTATACTTTCAAAATTTAACTGATATTTTTCTTTCATAGCCTATATTAAAAAACTTTAATACATATATCCTAACTTGGTAACTATATATATGTTTCAAAAACAATTTAGTTTTTAATAATAATTACAGTATTCTTTAAAAAAAACTTTCTCTTTTTGTATATATATATATTTTTAAAAGTAATTTGTTTTTCAATTCGTTTATAAAGTCTTGTAGTATTTTTCAAAACCATCGTTATATACCATCAACCAATTTTGCCAAATCAAAAAACATCAAGTGCAAGCCATCGCATACACAAACAAGATTATTGTGTTTGTACACGCATGGGAACAATTTTTCTCTGTTGGCTGCATATTGCTTCATTTGGCAACATCTTTTCCTTGGAATTGGTCAATGATATAATACACAGAAAAGTACCATACATTATGTGTGTGTCTACAGGTGTATATGATGTAACAAGCTTGAAAAAATCTACATTTTTAGTCTTTTAAAGTACACTTGTTAATTTAGTTTTCACTTAGGCTTTTTGAGTGGAATAATCGAACCTTTGTTTTGTTTTGTTTTAACATTAGATTTTCAAATTTCTTGCTCACTTTTCAAATATTTTGATATTAGCACCTCTCTTGTATTTGTCCATATTCCCTAATGTAGTTTCTGAATACAATATTCATATACAATCAATCTCTTGCATTTATATCAGAATAAGGGAAATATTTTCAGGCCTTTTTGAGAAATGTGATCTTGTTATTACAATAGAAAGGGATTTTTAAGCATGCATATTAATTTTAATTATTTTACCTAGAAGTTTTGAAAATGTTATGAATTTTTTAAAAATTATATCTTGTAATCAAAATATGTAATAAGTATTTGTATGTAATATGCATGCTTCATAAAACAAAAAGTAGAGAAAAGTTATAGGTACAATAATGTACATATTTAAAATTCCTTCCAAATCACAAATTTAAAAAAAAATTATCATTTAGTGGTATTTATAGAGAAATTTGTTTTGATTGTATACATTGATTGTGTATATTTGATTGACATTTGGAAAAGAGTGAATCAAGTGCTTTAACATTGAGATTTTAAATTCAGATAGTGGAGTTAATCGATTTGGCAAGTGAGGCATTAATATGCTTTTGGATACTAGAAATATGTTGTTTCTACTACTTATTTTATGAATTGTTAGGTATACATGGAACACTAACAATTTATAAAATAAGGGTTAAATTTTATTACAGCTTACTCCTTGGCAAAGATTTTTTCAAAGTGCGCCAAAATGATGCCAAGGCACATTTTTCAAAATCGAAGACCTGGGAAACTGGAAAAATGCTGCATTTTGTTCAAAGGAGCAAAAATGGAAAAAATTTAGAACATTTTGAACAAATCCATGTGAAATTTAGCTTCTAGAAATAGGAAATTTTTAAAACAATTGCAGAAAAAATTTCATTTTTAAAATAGAGGAAGAAGTTTTTTAAAATTTATTCTAAATAGGAAATGAAGAAAATTTTGAAAAGAAAAACAAACGAAGTTTTAAAAAGAAAAATTAAAATTTTTTATGATATTAAGAACGAATTCATGAAAAATTTAGCTGCTAAGAATATAAAATGAAGAGGACATTCTAATAAGATGAAAATTGACACCTAAGGAACAAAAATAGAAAAAAAAAAGTTTAACTTTTGTGAAATAGGAAATCAAGAAATTTGAAAAGAAGAAATTGATGTTTGAAGGAGAAAACTTGAAATATTTAAGACGTTTTAAACAATTTCCTGAATAATTTAGTTTCTTAAAAAGATATTAAATTTATTTTAAAATTACTCTTAACTTTTGCTGAATAACATACCTTTCCTTATGCTTTTACATCATGTGGATTCTTTCTTCCTTTCGAATGCACTTTTTTTTCCATACGCACCATTTAGTAATTGTCCCCTTTCTTCCAAAGGATTAAGGGGGAAAAAACCTGATTAAACATTGCTTTTGACTCATTCTAAACAAGCATGTCAAACTCATACGATATTACAGGCCACATGGTCTTTTATTATAAGTTGGGGGTGGCATGTTTTCAATCTTCAGAAAATCAATAAAATATGATTTTTATAATGTATTATGCATTTATGTAGGAAAGAAGTGCAAGTTTTCTTTTACTTCTTTTGATTTTTATTGTAAGAGATGGCACCACTAATCGAAACCACGCGAGTTTTAGCTGCGCGATACGATGAGGTCATGTATTTATAAAGGGGGCAGAAAAGAAAAACTGGGATTTGCACCAAAGCTTGAACGAAGGCAGGTCAGAGGAAATCGGTCTCTCCGTTGTTTTGAGGAAGAGTACATGTTTTCGGAATTTGTATGGTGCTATCTCGAATTATTTAAAACCCCTTGTAGATAGTAAATGTTTTAGTTGTGTTTTTAATAAATTAGGTTATTTTAACTCTGCGTGCTTATTTTAACATTTAAATCGAACCTTCCCCTAGACGCCGTCCCACAAATTGGGGGTTCGACCGAGAATTTTTAAAACTATTCAAAGTTTTACCTCCTCATCGATTTTTTGATTTCCTGAGCGGTACATAGACCTTGCCTTGCATCGAATAGAGACCCGGCGAAGCC
Source organism: Trichonephila clavata (assembly GCA_019973975.1). Taxonomy (NCBI): domain Eukaryota; kingdom Metazoa; phylum Arthropoda; class Arachnida; order Araneae; family Nephilidae; genus Trichonephila; species Trichonephila clavata. The sequence continues at coordinate 199,290 of BMAO01028256.1, read as the reverse complement.
TTCAGCTGGATAAGAAATTTTACGAGCAATACGGAAGTCTTACGAGCGATGCGGAGATACTTCAGCGAGAACAGTCTACAGGTGGAAGGGGTCCATTGACTTGGTTAGAAACACGGAATCTCTGCGAATTTCCACGTCAGCTACAGTCAACCAAAACTGGAAGCCCAGCGACTCAACGAGATACTGAACGAATTGAACGGGATTACCTTGATCATTGAGGTCGACACTGACGAGAGAACCTTTGGAACTGCATCGAATTGCGAGTTATCAACACAAAACAAGATTTCCTGTGTCATTGAGGTCAACGTAAAGTGTCTTCAGAATTACATTGAATTGTGCTAGTATCCTTTTTTTTTTGGTATTGTGTGAGTAATAGGCGAAAATTATATAAATGAATCATTTTGTTTGTATATTTCCTGTTCTGTGAATCTGAAATTGAATTTTGAAGTACTAGGTACTATTATTGGTTTAATTGCAGACATAGATATTTGATGTTCTTTTAGTTTTGGATTAATAACTGAGTACTTTCCGTGTTTTTTCTTAGTAATCTATTTTTGATAAATGAGAGGAACGCGTTTTTTTTTTAAATAAAAAATAAAATTGATATTAACTGTAATACTGTTGTGTTTTGTAAAAGGATTTAAGTTCCGGGAATTCTTTAAAAAGTCCATTTTTGTCTATAATTCTTTATAATTGATAATTGCATCTTATTTAAATTGTCTTTTGTTTCTTTTTAAGTGAGTAAACTTTTTGCGTGTCATTTTAATGGTTTTGTCTCATTTAACTTGGATAAAAATTTAAGTTGTTCTCTGGGTCACCATTCTGAGTATAAAAATGGCATTCTTACTCGCGTAAAAGAAAGATGATTTGGTGTCACTCGCCGAGGATTTGGATCTTACTATCGAAGCAGGTGTCACAAAATTGAAGTTAAAGGAGCTGATCGTAAAAAGCCCAGATTACGTTGAAGACGATGTTAAAAAGATGCTTGATAGCATAGTGGAGGAACGTACAGAAAGAGAAGAGAGAGAAAGGGCTGAGAGAGAGGATATGCGAAAGGATGAGAGAGAAAGACGAGAGTACGAATTAGAGAAGTTGCGAATACAAGCGCAACAGACTGCCGGTATGCCGAATAACACCGAAAACGTTCAAGCATCGAATAAACTGTTTCACGAAACTTATCATAAGTTTAATATGAAGGAAGATTATGAGGACGTCCGAAGAAATATAGGGCCAAAGCAGTTAAACTCATTTGCTAAGAGATCGAACAATAACGATAATTGTTCTCAAAGGCAAGAACGTTTTCACCTTGGAAATAATTGGAATGATAGAAAATGCTTTTAATCGACGAGAACTTACGCTAAAAGAGTTAAACAGGTAACATGTAGCTGCTGCAGGTGACCAGGTCACTATGCCGTAGATTGTACAAAGCGCAACAAGGGTACGAAAATCAATAAATCTTCAAGCTCTCCGGTCCAGATCTGTTCTCGAATTCAGCAAGACAGAATTAAGACCAGGAAAATAACCATCGGAAACAAGACTTTTGAGGCTCTAATCGACACTGGAAACTCAGTTTCGCTCATTCGTGAAGATGTAAGCAAAGGAATCATCGAAGGACATTGTCGTGTTATCTGGATTGGGAAAGTACGGAGTCAAAACAAACGGATCGTTCCAACGAGAAATCGAATTGGATGGAGAGAAATATTCCGTAATATGGCATGTCGTGCCTGCGGTGCACTTGGAGTTCCAGGCAGTGATAGGATCGGACATTTTGGAACAAGCTTTTGTTGGCTTTGATAAAAAAGGTGTTTATTTCCGTAAACACGAAGAGAAGGTGTGGTTTGTGAATACACAGGTTTATGAAGCAAGAACTGAAGACGAAATCGAAGTTAAACATGTTATCAATCCTCGAATAAGAAAGGAACTCTCTGAACTAATCAACAGCTATACACCTAAGAAGACCGAAACGACAAATGTATCCATGAGAATTATCCTGAAGGATGATATACCAGTTTACCAAACAGCACGCCGTTTGTCATTTCTGGAGAATCAGACCGTCAACAGGCAGATCGACGAATGGTTGGATAAGGGAATCGTGAGACCAAGCTCTTCTGAATATGCAAGTCCAGTCGTTTTAGTCAAGAAGAAAGACGGTACCGACAGACTATGCATTGACTATAGGAAACTGAACCGAAAACTAGTCGAGGATCGCTTCCCCTTGCCACTGATAGAGGACGTATTGGATAGGCTGCAAGACGCCAAAGTGTATTCCACGTTAGACTTGAAAAATGGGTTTTTTCATGTCGATGTAAACGAGGATTGCAAGCATTTCACCTCCTTTGTTGTACCAGATGGGCAGTTTGAATTTAATAAGGTACCTTTTGGTCTCAGTACAAGCCCAAGCGTATTCCAAAGATATGTGTACAGCATTTTTAGGGAACTCATGCGAAGAGGCATCGTAATAATTTATTTGGACGATTTGATCATTCCAGCTAAAGATGAGGAAGAAGGTTTAGAAAAACTAAAGAAGGTGTTTGAGGTCACATCCAGATATGGGTTGGAGATCAAGTTTGAAAAATGTCAGTTTTTAAAACGAAAGGTGTAATTTTTGGGTCACGTTGTCGAAAATGGAACGGTGCGCCCTTCAGTTGCAAAAACGATAGCTGTCAAGAGGTTTCCTGTACCAACGACTGTCAAACAAGTCCAAAGCTTTTTAGGATTCACTGGCTATTTTCGAGAATTTATTCCGTCATACTCTAAAATAGCGAAACCTTTGAGTGATCTAATTAGAAACGACAATCGATTTGTCTTTGAACAACCTCAAATAGAAGCATTTGAAAAGCTCAAGCAATTATTGACTGAAAGTCCAGTATTAAGTATTTTCTCCAGCAGGGAAAAACAACCGAATTGCACACGGACGCAAGTCAACAAGGCTACAGAGCCGTCTTACTCCAAGAGGCAGAAGATGGAAAATTGCATCCTGTTCAATACATGTCTAAGAAAACTACTCCGGCAGAGGAGAAGTATAGCAGCTATGAACTTGAAGTTCTTGCTGTTGTCAACGCTTTAAAGAAATTTCGTACCTACCTTATGGAAAATCATTTTAAAGTCATAACGGATTGCTCAGCGTTTCAAAGGACTATGGACAAAACGGATTTGGTTACTCATATAGCGTGATGGGCATTATTGCTGGAAGAGTTTGATTATGAAATTGTGCATCGTTCCGGCCAGAGAATGCAACATGTGGATGCCCTTAGCAGATATCTAGTCGCAATAATTACTAACGATACTCTAACCGCAAGATTTAAAAGGGCACAACAAGAGGATGAATACACTCAGAGTCTAAGGTCACTGATTGAAACAAACAGCAATTCAGACTTTTTCGATAAAAACGAAATACTTTACAAATATGTTGAAGGTCGTGAATTGATAGTTGTACCAAGAGATATGCAAACTGGGATAATAAAGTTAGCACATGAGAAGGGACCATATAGAATAGTTAAAGTAAAACCTAGAGATAGATATGATTTAGAGAAAGTGGGTGATCATGAGGGACCTAAGATAACAAATTCATCTGCTGATTTAATGAAATTTTACTCACCATGATGATGTATTTTTATAAAAAGCATTTTCTATTCTTTTTAAAGGAACATAATGTGTTTTGTTTTCTTTGCTATTAATATTTCATTTTTGAGAGTTGTATCCTTATTTTTAAATTTGATTGTCTATCTTGGAATTTTTATCTCCGATTAATATTAATTTTGTAGAGGCCGATATTTTATTGTATGGTATGTAAAATCACTGAGGTCAGTGATTCCCAGGATGGCTGAACTTGTAGGAAAGGAGTGCAAGTTTTCTTTTACTTCTTTTGATTTTTATTGTAAGAGATGGCACCACTAATCGAAACCACGTGAGTTTTAGCTGCGCGATACGATGAGGTCATGTATTTATAAAGGGGGCAGAAATGAAAAACTGAGAGTTGCACCAAAGCTTGAACGAAGGCAGGTCAGAGGAAATCGTCTCTCCGTTGTTTTGAGAAAGAGTACGTGTTTTCGGAATTAGTATGGTGCTATCTCGAATTATTTAAAACCCCTTGTAAATAGTAAATGTTTTAGTTGTGTTATTAATAAATTAGGTTATTTTAACTCTGCGTGCTTATTTTAACATTAAAA
>BMAO01028256.1:131864-181295 GCA_019973975.1 Trichonephila clavata | reverse complement strand
ATGCTCATTAAATTATCCTGAAAAAAAAAGTGTAAAGATAATGAAGTAAAAATGTAGCGGCTTTGGAGAAGCACATGAAAAATCTTAAAAATTCAATGTAACAAAATCAAGAAGAAGTTAAATGCTTAAAAAAAGCAAAAAAAAAACTTTCTTACTCCGTTAAAACGTTTAATGATCAAACAGAAAAACTCTAAAAACAAGTCAAGAAATTGGAATAAAAAATTCGAAGAAAACAACAATATTTTTGAAAAGAAATTAGAACAAATAGTAAATCGCTTCACAATAGAACTGAATACGTGGTAGAACAAATAAATTCAAGTTTCACTTCCTTAATGAATATAATGGAACAATACCAAAGGATGACATCAAACCAATAAATAGGAATCTAAATGAAAAGGCGAAAAGACTCAAAAAAATATCAGAACAGAGAGGAAATATATTAGAAAGTTCATTGGAACAAAATCAAAACATATAATTACATCCAATTTAATTCCAGTTAAAAATTAATAGTATTCTCATTTTTTTCCCCTGGAAATTTAATCCCATACTTAGTTTAGCATTTCTTTTATTCTCTCAGATTATGAATCTTATCCAGTGGAATGCACGTGGAGTTAAAAACAAGATATCAGATTTATTTTTGAGCCAATTTTTCAACAAGCAAAAATCTTATTAATTCAAGAAACATGGTTACATCCAAATGACATGTTCACTATTCCCAACAAGCATGTCTTCCGAATTAATAGAGAAAACAGAAGAGGAGGATTGTTGATTGCCTTGAGAAAAGATATTAGTGCCGTAAAAATTTTTTCCGAAATTAGTGAAGACCTAGAAATTTTAATAGTCAGAGCTCAGATAAATACAGTTCCTCTTACAATTTTTAACATTTACATTCCACCGGGAAATTTTAATGACGCCAATATATGGAAAATATCATCATATATTGATAATCATAGTTTGATCTTAGGAGATTTTAATGGATCTCATGAAGTATGGGGTTTAAGGAATTGGAATGCTCCTGGAAAAAAGATTTTTGATTGGATTCTAGAAAATGACCTAATGTCGCTCAATGATAAAAGTCCAATTTATCTCCATTCATCAGGAATATTTACATCAATAGATCTTTCTTTATCATCAATAAGTTTAAATTATGAATTAACTTGGTCTACATATACCGATAATTTTGGAAGTGACCACCTTCGTATAATCATTGAATACAAAGGATCATACAGCTCGGCAATAAATTCTTTAAGACAAAAAACAAATCGGGAAAAATTTACCAATCTTCTGCAACAAAAATTAAATTTAAATAAAAATATCAATTTGGATATAATAGAAGAAATTAAAAAAGCTCAAATTTCAGCTCAACACTTAGAATTAAAAGGGATCAATTCAAGAGCTCTTTGCGGGCCAGCAGCATGTAAATACTTAAGAGCAAAAAAGAGACAACTTCTTAAAAAAGCAAAAAAATATTTTAAAGAAGAAGATTGGATAAAATACAAAGAAATAAACGCAAAACTGAAGCGAACAATTAAACCTAATAAAGAAGGCCATTGGCATAAGACATGCGAAAAAATCACCTCTTCCAAAGATCTTTTTAAAATAATTCGGATAATCAAAGATAGAAAAAATTCAAACCATTCTTCATTTAAAATTTTTGAGAACAATGGAATCACATATTAACAATCCCAAGCAAACATCTTTTTACAATACTATGCAAAACAAAATAGCGATGATATTCATAATACCTCTATTCCGGACAATCATCAAGATACTAATAAGCCCTTTTCCTTAAATGAATTAAAAATAGCAATATCTCATCAAAAGAACAGCAGTCTAGGACATGATAAAATTTCTATCCAAACAATCGACCATCTCCCCACCAAAGGAATAAATTTACTTCTTAAATCTTAAAGTGACAGTTGGTTTTCAAGTCATATTCCATCAGATTGAACTTACTTAGCTATTTTACCATTCCTAAAACCTCAAAAAAATCTAAGCATCATACCTTCCAATATCACTTACTTCAGTAATTGCTAAATTATTAGAAAGAATGATTCTACACAGATTGATAGATTTCAGTTTTCGCAATAAAATTTTTCATGCAAATCCTCATGGTTTTTACTCTTATAGAAGCAGCATTAATACTCTAATCCAATTACATCATGATATTATACTAGCTAGAGAACGCAGGGAATATTTTTCCTTGGTTGGCTTAGATATTAAAGCAGCATATGATTCAGTGTGGCCAAGTAGTCTAGTTTCAAAATTAAAAAAAGTCGGATTTTCTGGTAGATTACTGCGATGGATTCATAACTTCTTACACCAGAGAACAATACTAATAAAATAAAGAAATAAATTTTCACAAAGATCATCAAAAATAATTTTGGTGTACCTCAAGGTTGTATTTTGAGCCCTTTTCTGTTTATGATATATTGTATATGTCAGACCTGTTTGAAATCCAACATAACAGCCTTTTATTAATATATGCTGATGATATATTTTTATAAAAGAGCGGCACTAATTGGAAAGAAGCAATAGATGGAATGCAAGAATCACTAAAATAATATTTCAGCATGGTGCAAAAATGGAAACTAACTACCTCTCCAGAAAAAAAGCAGCCTAATCAACTTTTCCAGAATAAGAAGCACTATACCACCATTACTTAAAATATACTGCAAATCTATTATCGAAGTGAAAAATCTAAAGATCCTAGGTATAATTTTTGACCCTAATATCACTTGGAAAAACCATATAATTTACTTATGACAGAAAGGATTCAAATATCTAAATGCCATTAAAGCCTTATCTTCTCCTAACATAGGAACAAGAACTGACCACCTTTTAACAATTATAAATGCCACAATCCGATCTATCTTTGACTATGGAAGTCAACTATTTTGCTTTGCTAGCAGTACCAATAGACAGAAACAAGAACCGATATACAATGCTGCCTTTCGATTAGCCCTAGGTCTCCCAAGAAACACCTCGGAAGATTTATTAATAGCAGAAACTATGAATAGCAGTATTTATAATCGTCATAATCTCCTTTGTCGATATTTTTTAACTAAACAACTAGCATTAAAAAACTGGTCACTGAATGCAAGATTATTTTGGGATATTAATGAAATTTTCTATAAATATGAAATAAAATAAACCAGTATTTTCAAAAGTCAATCAACCTCCTCCAAGAACTCTGCATCTGTAAAGTGGATATTCTTCAATGGATTCCACATCCTCCGATCTATGAAAGCCAGAAAATAAACATCTATACGCATGAACTGCCTTTTCAAAACAAAGATCTCCCAGATATCATAGTACAAAATATGTTTATAGATTACATCCAAACAAATTTCAATAATAGTATCCTAATAGCAACAGATGGCTCAAAAACTACAAATCAGACAACAATAGGAATTTTAATTCCCAAGAAAAACGGCCGGCAAAATTTTCTACTGAAAGAGTTTATTTCAATTTTCATAGCTGAAGCTATAGCCATATGGACTGCATTGCAAAATTGGGTTACAGATGCAGAAAACTATGTTATCCTGACGGACAATTTTCAGTTTTAAAAAGTATCCAAAATATTAATAGAAAATCCAATACGATATTTTAAATATAAAGTTTAACTTTGCAAGAGAGTCTTCAAATAGTTCAATCTATCGCATTCATTTGGGTACCGGCTCATAAAGAATAGAGATCAATGACGAAGTTGATAAAATTAGCCAAACCTCTTCCAGATCCTTGGAGCATTATTCCTTGGATTTCAGTGGAAGATTACGTGCATATTTCAAAAAACAGCATAAAAATAAAATGAAGAGAATGGAAAGGAAGTACAAGATATAAAAATTATAATTATATTTCACATCTTGAAAAGTGGAATAGACAGGCAGCAAACAATAGAAAGTCAGAGGTTTTGATTAATAAGATGCGAGCAAAGAAACTACCACTGAACGATATTTATTTTCTTTTAAACAAACAGATTCTCCATTGTGTTCGGAATGTCAGGTGCCAGAAACAAGTGAACATTTCATTTTAACCTGCAGCAAATACAAAGCACAACGAAAATTTTGAAAAATTTTATCTCCAACCACGGAGAATGGTCTTATCCAACAATAGCGAATTGTAAAACAATAGAGCATGTCCAAAAAGTAGAAGAATTCTTAATATCAACAAATAGATTTTAAAATATCAACGAATAGTTTCTAAAATATCTATCAATAGAATCTAAATTATATATCATCAATTTTGTGGGAGCATAAGGCATTAGCCAAGCCTCCAACTATACTGTAACTGAACTGAACTGAACTGATTATAAAATGTTGAACACGTGCATGACGTTAAATAGAGAGAACTTTTTGAGTTACTCACGACTTGGGTGTTCCTTTTCGGCACGGTCAAAGGAAAAGAGGTTGCTTGTCATTGGTAGATGTGCAATGACGTCATTATTCTGGGTTGCCTGGTTTGGCGTTATAGCATTTTTCTATGCCTAGTGGTTCATTGAAACAAGAGATATTTCTCTGTTTAGGAGATTGTTTTTCAGGCAGTTTTTTCTTCCATGTCTTGAGTATAATAGTGAAATTCCCTTACGTATCTAATTTTCACTGTAAAAATAAAAATCTGTTTTTTTTTTCATTCGCCTAAATCAAAATTTTTAGTGAATTTAATTTTGCAGAAGAAATATATATTTGAGCTTAGTAAATGAGAAACTTAATTACAAATAAAAAAAGATTGTTATATAATTTTTTAATAACCCATTTACTGTGATTAATAATACTTTGAAAATGAATTACGTATTTCGACTTTTATCCTTATGTAAGATATAAAAAGGTTAATTACAAGCAGAGAAAATTGATGTTTTTTATAATATATATTGGTATATTAAAGCACATTTTTGTAAATGAAAGTACTTTAATTAAATCTGTTCATGTAAGTGTTATTTTAAAATGTGAAAATATTATCTTAATTTCTGTTATGTAATCAGGTGATTTTTTTTTATGTGTGAAAGACATATTTATTGACATTTTAAACTGATTTGTCCAATAATCTATTTTCTTTTTATTTTTAGAATTAAATTTACTACAAAATTTTTAGCTATTATAAACTAAACTATAAATAAAGCCTATGCTTAAATTTTTATTTTCTATCTTTAGTAAAATACTATGAATAAAGTGATTCGTGGCAGTTGCATAAAAATCATATACTGATACTTTTTTTCATATATTTTTAATGCGTTCTTCTGTAGCATATGGTAAATGATTATTGTTTGATTTATAAATGTGTGTGTGTGTGGAGTAGTTCTATTTTGTTTAATGGAAGAAAAATAAAAACATGGAAGAGGGAGAGAGTTACAGATTTTTATTCCTTTTTTATATTTGAATAATCAGACAACCTGATCATACTTCTTATCAGAAATTCCATTATAAGAGGAGTACAGAATGATGGGATGTAAACCCCACCCAAAGACGAATAATTTTTTAATTTTAGCATGAAGATTAAGTCTTGGTGTTTTCGTCTATGTTTTTTTTAAAAATATAATCCTCGTCACAAAAATAATCTGTGTACACTACTTCCCATTATTATATATATACATATAACTCTACTTTTCGTTCTCATAAAAGTGAACATTTCAAATCAATAAATACTATTGTATTCAAATCATGGAATTCCTGATAAAGCCATGCAAGGTGCAATCTTAATCTACTTGATAGAATGTGTAATATGTTTATTAACACATAGTGGTAAGATTGGCCTAAGTTATAAGAAAATAAATATATATTTATATTTATGTTTTTTTTCTATTTGTAAATTGAAATGAGGATGCTGTTATTTTTTTTCTTACCAAAGAGGGACTAAGATAACCCAACAAAAGTTTAAGGCTTCAGAACAAGATTCCCCTATAACGTTATTAAATCTTATTAATCTTACTCATTCGATACATAGGTTGCATTTTTAATAATTGATTGAAAGGTTCTATTTATCACATTTAGAAGCAACGCAAAGACTTAATTTTTAACCACAGGTTGATGACAAGAACGACACCTGAGATGACACTTCTCTCTAATAGCTTTCACACCAAATTCAAACTAACCATTTGAATTATCATTAACCCATTAAGGATCCAAGTTTAAATGATTTTTCTTCAAGATATGAAAATAAAATTAATATACAATCAACAATTAAAAGTACGAAAAAAAATTAAAATTTTACTTTAACTGAAAAATAACCAAAAAAAATGTTTTAAAAATTTAATTTTCCGTTTTCGCAAAGACGGTCTCCTAATAAGTCCTCTTTTATAAACTTTCCCAAAGTAATATAAAACGCTGGAAAGCATTGTAAATTTCGACACTCTTAATGTAAACATCCGAAGAGAACCCTCAGCTCGTAAGGCCTTTCCGGCTTTTCATTTTGCTCATAAACATTGTATCCCTTCCCCCCCCCCATCCCACAGGAAACGTTGGGGGAAGGGGAGAGAATGTTCTTTACTCAGACTTCGCTGAATCTTGGACAATGGTAAAGAGATGGTATCTGTTTTTTCTTGAAGACGGAGAGGCAGATCCATATGTCTAAGGCAGGGGTGACCAACGGGCCACTTGTAACTTTTCCAACAAACAAAACAACTGGAAAAGGTGAAAAAATGTTACTTGTAGGCTTATTATGGAATTTTTACGCAAATAGTGCATTTTTATGTAAATCTAAGAGTGGAATTCAAAGATAATATAAAAAATAAGACAAAAGTACAAACTTAAGTTTTATAGTTAATTAACTTTTTACAGGTTCACAAATTAATTAGGTTAGCTATAAAAAAAAAAGTAACTTGAGACATCTAGTTCTAAATAATTACTAAGCAGTCAGTACTTTTTTAACGTGGCTTTTGAATTTGTAGTCTTTTTTTTTTTTTTTTAACCAACTCATCAATATTAAGATTAGTATTCGGAGATGCTAACAAAATTATGTTGTTTTTTAGGTGTATATCAGTAAATTTTGAGTTATATTTTGATTTTATTATATTCATAACAAAAAACATTTGTTCAAAACATATTGATCCAAACCTACAACAATATCTGACAGCCAAATCGAGTAAATTTGGAAATTGCTTGCTCGTACAACTTTTCAAAATTCTACATAATTCGGATTCCTTGCAGTTCAAATAAGTTCCTTATATTTTTGCTTTTTTATGTAGTATGGAGCTGTAGATCAATATTTCCGATTTGGGTTTCAGGTGGGTAACAATAAACGTTTTGCCGAGAAATTATGGAAAAAAATGTATGGAAATATCAACATTTTTTTATGTTTTTTTTTTTTTTTTACTACTGTCTTGAAAGTCATTAAACCTAGCACTGAATGAATATTGCAAAATGGATATTAAACTTTTAAAAATATCGTAACTCGAGGCATTATTAACTTTAATTGATAGTTCGTGCATTAAAGTGAAATTGTTAATCTTTATCTCCAAAATCGAGAAGAAAAGAAGATACATGATCAATTAGGGTACGAAAGTATACTCTTTTCATTGTAGTCATAAATTTAAATCATTTAAATGCCTCATTGTATTGGCAAGCAAAGCTAAATCTCAAACTCAATCTGCATTCTTGAGTATCAAACACTCACTGGGTAGTTCTCAGTAGGGTAGTTGTCCTCTTCCAGATATTTTAAAACATGCTCCATCAAATTCCAAAATCTCACGAATGCACTTCCTTTGAAAAGCCTGCTCGCACAAGAATGAAGGAGTATTTTCTACTGTAATTCAATTTAAAATAAATTTTGATGTCTTTGTTTTTTGTCTGGGACAACAGCATTTCAATAAAACTGTAGTTGTTGACGATGATGAATGCCCAGAGAAACCAAGCTCACCCAAAGAGGGTTTTAGAGCTACAACCGATCCCTCGGGAAACAACCACCCTCACGTCCAATTTTTATTGTAAAAAAAAAAATCAAAGTTTACATTTTAAACAATTTCAACTTTTTTACAAATACAAAAGAAATAATAAAATTATACAAAACAAATGTACCATAGACAAAAAAAAAAAAAAAACAAGAAGCGTAAATAATTACATTAAAAAAAAGTTTCTTTGGAATCAAATTTTCAGTTGATGACACCACTTCCTGTTGATATTTTCCCGCCATTTGGTTCAGTTTTCAGAAAAAGAAAATGATTCATCCGAAGGAGGATTACTTTTTTTGCCAGATCTCCTCCCCCCCCCCCCCCCATTTTTTTTTTTTTTTTTAAAGAAGCATAAAAAAAAAGATAGCAGCAGTGAAAAATGAATAAATAAATAAAGAGAGAGAGAAAAAAAGGGGGGAGGGAGATAGATTATTGAATTTTATTGGAGATATAATTTTTTGCTAAAAAAATAAATAAATAAAATAATAAAAATAAAAAAAACAGGAAATTAATCTGAAAGTATACAAAAATTGTTAGCCAAGAGTTAAACCAGGAAGCTGCAAAATATTGTGAAATATAAATGGGTTTAGAGATTAAGAATAAAAAAAAAGAGGGTGAGGAAAAAAAACAAGATATCAATCATTGGCATGGCCAAGTAATTTTAGCGCGTTTTTCACATGTTGTATTTTACAATAATGCAACTAATGAACTTTTTACTAACAGAAAGTAGTGTGTACTATACTTTAAAAAAATTTTTTAAATTTAAAAATTATTAAATTTAAATAAGATTCGGCTCTTCTAGGGCACAAATGCGACCAAATGCCGAAAACCCGAGGTCAATTGGTTGCTTATTGGCTGAGAAAAAGGTACAACAAAATATGGAACGAAGACGAAATTTGCGTCCTAATAGCGCTTTTTTTACACTACGTGAAAAACGTGCTAAAAAGGCAGGAAACATTTGTGGAAGAGGAGGGGGGGGGGACCGCTTGTATGTGACCACTAAAGAATACCGACCAAACCCACCTAAGGAATATAAAACTATAGTAATAATATTAATTATCTTTTTGAATTTTTAAATTTTTCATAAGTCTTCGCGGGCTACTATTACAGCACAGTCGTGCCACGGGCTGGCCACCCCCGATCTAAGGTTTTATTGACAATTAAGGGGCATGAAAGTTTATGAAACTAAGTTTGACTTGTACATTATACGTTGCTTATGATTTTTTTCTTTGTGGATTATCTTTTTTGCATAGTTTCTAAAAACAGTAAAACTTTCTCTCTGTTAATCAAATCATAAAATTCATTAAATTCTTTAAAATTGGTTCTTTGTTTTAAGACGTCTTAAAAATAAAAGCTGCTTTATGATACACAAAAGTATAGTTATCCTTTGAAAATAAAAATCATTATATGACTATTATTTATGCAACGGATTTTGAAAGAAAAGATGTCTTTCACGATAGTATGTGTAGTTATAACAATTTTTTCATTGAGAAAACAAATCGCATATATATAAAAAAAAGGTTAAGAAGTGAATTATTTGTAAAAAAGAAGTAACTGATAAATTATCAATCTCTCTAAACATGTATTCCCACTAAATTCCTTTAAATTTATTTTGCTATAAAATTAAGCCACCTGTAAATAAACCTTTCCAAAATCTGATAATATATTTATAAATCAGCCACAAAAACAATTTTAAGCAACTTACAATATGGTATTAAATAACTAAAATTAGAATAATACTACATTATTTATCCTGATACGTAAAATTACGTTACGAATAATGAATCACAATTGAAATATTAAATTTTCAATTATAGTTTCCTTAAGAAAAATCAAAAAAGTACCGTTCATTTTCATTGTTAAAATTTAATTTCAAAAATTTTTTGCCTAAATTAACCGAACCTAAAAAACATTTACTGATACTTTTCTGTCCATGAAGCTTTGATGCTTTTCTCTTTAAGAACTGAGGAATTTTTTGTTGCTCTTTGAATATTAAAGAAAAAATTGTAACTGTAAAATCCTGGTTTTTTTGGGTTTTTTTAATATTTCAATAATCAGTCGATCTTTGTGATCATACTTTAAAAATCCCTAACTCCATGACCACATATTAAAAGAAGAAAAAAATTCTACCCTATTTCTTATTATATAATTAACATTACCAATCAATGACTACTATTTGTTGTAGTCATTGATTGACTACTGTATGGTATGACTACTATTGGTGTCACATTTAGATTCCGCGAATTGCTGATAAATTCATGACCGGCGAAATCTTATCTGCTCGATCGAAATTGTGATACTTTTATATACACAAGGCGGTCCGATTGGCTTAAATTATATGAAGAATTAATCATTATTTCAATCCTTTTACTAGAAAGAATTAATCATTTTATTTTTGAACTGGAATGCAGCTGTTATTATTTTCTAACCCAAGAGCTTAGAATTACAGAACCAGTCTTCCGTAGAATGTTATTAATTAGTCTTAATGCCATTCACATCTCATACATAGAGTATATTTCCAATTATTAATTGATAGTTAATTAATGTTACATTTTGAGTCAACATGAGAAGACTGATAATTTTGAAAAGGACAATATAACTGAGCTAACACTTAACTGTTCTAATTACACCATCACATCTATATTACTCGTTCAAGTAATTATCGACACATTTATTCACATAACTCTTAATTTCTGTAATTATTTAATACAAAAGTTTCCTCTTCTAACATGTTCACACTGATAACGCTTCTATGCATCGTTTAAATCAATAGTCCTGAAATACGAGTACCACTTAAATCTCTTCATCAGAGGTCAAAATATAGATTTAGAATTTCCTTACGTATTATAATTACGCATAATAAAAATATTTTAACATAAAAAACAACATAAAATGTAATTATTACTTCAAGGTAAATGAAAACAAATTAAAATTGTACATATTTATTTATTTTTAAGAATATTTATTAAAATAAGAAATAAACAACATGAAATAAAATCATTTCTTCAATACATTTAAATAAAAAATTAAAACTTTCATGAGAACTTTGTCCTAGTAAAGTGATACTTAATGACGCAATATTAGGGTATAATTTTTGACTTTCAATTTGACACATGATTCTAATGTTCAGTTGTAAGCAGCCTTCTTTGTCGACTCAAATTATATTTCATATGAGAAAAGATTTGTTTGTTGTTCACATATAAGTGGAACCAAAAATGGTAAGCGGAGTACGTTCAATTTTCTTTAAATAATTGAATAACTTCGGCATCGATATCCAACAATTTAAATTAGCTTTCGATTAAAATTTAATCAATTTTAGGAAACTAAAAATAAGAACTGACCGATTCAAATTTTCGAAGCGAGATTAAAGTGATTTGAAGATTTAATTGAGAATGAAATACAGCTATATAAAATTGCCTTCTTTAATGATTATTCTATCTTTCACATTTCGAATAAGCAACATGTGTCGTGTTTTTAGCTGTAACATTTTAAAACACAAATTTGTAACAGTCCCATTCCTTCTCGAAAAAGCTAAATCAGCTGTTATTTTTCTTTAAATCCAATATAAGAAATTCGTAACAAAATTAGATTTGCTCTTCTCGTGTCTCTTTGTTTTATGGCAAAGAATTGAATACAAGGTATAGCTTTAAATAAAAATGCGTTAGATGCATTAATTCTATTTTTTATGGAGATAGTTATTTCACAAGTTTGTAGATGCTCTGAAAATTGTCCCGCGTGCCATATGTTACCGACGCTTGGTATAACACAGGCATGTCAAAGTCATTTGATATCAGGCGCCACATGAGGTATTTTACATTAAGTTGAGGGCCGCATGTTTCTAATGTTCAAAAATTTAATAAAACCGGATTTTTTGAATCATTATATTCTATATTTATAAAACTCAATGTATTATATAGTATGCATACATAATCATTTAATATTTCATTTTGTTTTTTAAACTATGCATGTTTTATATTGCTTTATAATAAAAACAAAAATTAAAGTTATTATACAAAATACAATTTAATGTTAATATTGTTCTTATTTTCTCAAAGCAAGTCGTCAAAATTTGGTTGAACATATTGAACTGATGTAATTTTTAAAAAAATGTTGATTATGTATAAACATCTAGAGTTCCCACTTCAAAACATTTTTGTTTCAGCAAAGAATCACAATAGATTTCAATTAATTCCATTTATAACTTTTCCTCAACAATTACAATATCGATAGATAGAGGCGAAGTTAAGAAACGGAATAGTAATTCAAAATTTTTAAAATCAGAAAACATTCGATCGAATTCCATTTCTAGCAATTTAGTTTGGTGAGACTATTCTGTAAATTTTGATTGAAGGGATTTAATAAATAGATTTTTTTTCAAAGCTTTCAAAGCGAGACAAGTTTTCTCTTGCTGTTTGTAATAATTTTTGTTTAAAAGCGTTAATATTATCAAATAACATTGTAGCAAAAAGATTTTTGACTTGAAGTTTAAGTTAAGTTGACTTGTAAGATCAACTGAGAAAGTTAGGTGCTTTACCCAATGTTCATCTTTCAATTCAGCACTTTCATAATTTTTATTTCCAAGAAAATGATTTCATCCAGCAACTTAAAAAAATCTTTTTAACATTTTATGAATCAAAATCGATTGAGCTCATGCGTAATATGTTTGACCTATATAAATTCACATTCTATATCATCCAGAAATAAAGCAAATTGACGATGCCAAATTCTACATGCTCGAATATAGTTTACAATTTTACTGACTATTTTAAAACATGTCCAGTATATCCAAGTACATGTTCAAGAACAGTACTTGCTATGAAATAATACAATGCAAATGATCAAAATTACTATTACGATGCTGTTTTTGCTTGTTTCTTTTAATCTGGCAACTCCTTTAATAATACTGGTCATGGTAAGTGCTCTATCAGTTTCAAGACAAACCCACTTTTCCAAGGATAACTTACACTTCATAAAGATTTCCAAAAGTGCATCAAAATAATGTATTACGCATAAAACACATGACTCGACTAAAATTCTCGATTATTTCATCACCTCTACTGGCTACGGAATTTCAACTTAAATTACACTTAAAATTTTTTACTTGTACTGGACATATCGTATTTATTTGAAACTAAGCCACTCCCCAAATTCTCAACAAGTTTTTGTGAAAAATGAAAAATAGCATAAAATTTTTATCAATATCAAATTTTACGAATTTAAAATAAATTTTAAAGAACTAATAAGCGAATTATTTGTTTTTTATCAGTATGACGAACTTTTAATTACATACGGGACCCCGTAATTGCTTCAAATACCCCATTCAACAAATTTCTTTCCCTTCGATTCTAAACCACACCCGATTTTCAGCAGCATTAGCATTGGAAAAAAAGCGGGATTTAAATTCGAGTATATACGGTAATTCTTTCGCTTTAGTTAAGCATTCACTAATACATTCTTCTTCAGTAAATAGTTTGGATCTGTGCTTGCGATTAAAAGTAATAATATATAGTTTTTACTGCAGTTGTATTGTCTTCAGCAAATTTAGGTGGCCGCGGTAGCCTAGTGGTCAAGGTAACGGACTCAAGTAACGAATTCAAGACTTGTACCGCTGAAGATCCGTAACGCAGAGGGGGCCGATACAGGTTAAATATGTCGAGGCTCAAACGTCCTCCCGTTGGTGTGGTCTGGAAGTCAGGAGAGGGAGGTGCCAGCTCAGGTCTCGTCCTCGTCACTTGACCATGATTCAAAATTACGAGGTTCGTGGCCTCGTAATTTTAAATATATTGCAGTTTTCATTTTTTTAAAAAAAAATTACGATTTTCATCTTCAATTCATCTTTTCTTACTCTGTTCTTGAAGTTTGATATTTTTTATTAAATAACTTTTTAATTTAGTATGTGTCGATAACTCCAACACTTAAGCAGTAGACTCAAGAATCTCTAGCACAATACACTTATTGCTGCAAGCACTATCAATACTTATGGTTCTCTCTTAGTCGATACTCATGACACAATCACGAAACAGTTTCTTGTGGGCTGGCGTTTATTTTTTACTCATAACTTCTTTTTACATTCACATCGGAATTGCAGGGCATGCGCAGTTCAAGCAGCGTAATTGCGATTGTGCAAACACAGTTTATACATGCATTACTATAGACACAATAACACACTACTCTCTTAATTACACAGATAGCGCTTCGTACGCCGTGAACTAACAGTATGAATAAAAATAAAAATCCACTTTCATCTACAAACGATTGAGTAAACATTGCACTTTTTCTTGGCCATCTTGGGGGTTTTAGGTTTTAAGAAAATGAAACTTCAACGGCCTCTGACGTCACGGTATTCGCTTCTCACTAAATGGACACTTCAAAAAGAAATAAAAGTTGCACAAACGATGAATCGTAGTGATCTATAGCGAATAATATGCACAAATACATTTAAAAATTAATTTATTATAATAAAATTACATGAAAAAAATTTGATAAAATATTAAAAATAATTTTTGTTTCAAGGTTATTTTTATAATTAAATGGGATTTAAAAAAACAAGAATAGATAACAGGTTAATATGTTGTAAATTTTCTTTAAAAAGTTTACAGGAATAAATTTTAAAATAACTCCCCCCCCCCCTTAAGTATTGATATTTTTAATTTTGTAAATGTCTCCGTGGGCCGCAACCTTTGTATTAGCGGGCCGCGTGTTTGACATACCTGGTATAACATATAACAATGAATTCTTTTTAAGTTTCTTTGTATTTTCTTCTTTAAATTAATAATTTTTCTCAAAAATCTATGTGTTACTGAACAATTCTAAACCGGTAAAAAAAAAAAAATATTGATACAGCATTCAATTCTTGTTTGTTTGGAAAATTCTTTACATCTTTACCCTGAAATATTAAGTTTTTTTTTTTTTTATCAAAGCACACACAATCTATAAACATATCTATCTAAATTTAAATATCAGAAAAAAGAAATTTTTTAAATCATTTTCATACTTGAAAGGGGAAAATTTAAACTTCGTAACAACGTGATAAAAATTTTTAATTCATATGAAGTATACAAATTGAATAATATTAATATCAACTGAATACTGACGATAATAAACATGTTCAATATAACTTAGGTTAATCCATTAAGGATTAATGAGAGAAGTAACTCAAGTTTTAAAAAGGAGTATTTGAAAAAAGGAAAACTTCGCAATAAGGAGCCGAAATGATCAAGTAACACATTGAAAAGTTATTTAAAGATAAGATATTCATTGACTTAAAACAAGGAATGTAAGAATATTTCTGTTATAAGAATACATTTGGACGTATTATAACTGAATTATTTAAAAAGTTATAACATTTCATATCACAACTCTATAAAATGGCACTTGTAGGAACAAGAAAGGAAAAAAATGAAGGTTAAATTTAAAATTAATTTCACTTCATTTTTGAACATTTTAAAGATGAAATGTATGAAAAATTTTTGTGTGCGCTACTTGATAGTATTTGTTTTCATTATAATCATTTGCCCATACTAAAGGGGAAAAAAAACATTTCTTCCTTAATATGCTCTTTGTACATTAAATTCTTTACTTTCAAATGCTTTTTCTAATTTGATCATTTATATTTTGTATGTAATCAAAAAATATTATTCCTAAAATAATATAATTTTTATCTGCTTATAATTTTTATTAACATCATAACATTTTAAAAATGTTTTACAAAAATAGTTTGGGCCTGTCCAGTGGAAGGAAATGGGTGCAGTGTCGGAATGTCCGCAGGAATGCTTTGTTCGTCTTGTTATGCCCCCCCCCTCCTTCCCAGAAACAAAGCCAAGCAGATGTCTTATTTTACGGTAGCGTCATATTGGTTAATTTAAAAGTTAAATTCAATTACGTCATGGCTATTATTTACAAATTTACATTTTGAGTTAACTTAGTAATTAGATTATTACACTCTAAATTCTGTTGTTTTTCGAGAGAGAAGTTTTTGGCATCCCTTTTCGTTCTCTCTCCCCACCCTCTCTAGGGTTTGGGAACATCGCAGACGGCTCGGGTTGCATCCGGTATGTCGGGCGAAATAGGGGGTGTTCCTTGTGGTGTCAAAGGTTGCCGGGGCGATGTCCATTCACACTCACAGCTGTTAGGTGGGAATCCTTACAGCCAGAGGCGGATTAAGGTAGTTGGGAGGCCCCTGGCTGTAAAAGGTTTGGGGCCCATGGGCATAAGAGTCGAAAAACTAAAATAGTGAAAAGAGTCATTTACTTTAAATTCTCAAAATAGAATATAGTGATATAATAAAACTCATCGGCTAAAGAAAAATCTTAACTGTATGTATAAAAAAACATGTTCTTCAATTTGTCTTTTCTCCCATAGTACTTCTTAAATTATTTTTAACACGTTTTAAAACTAAAAAAGATCATTCACCTGATGCATTCGATATCGGTATTGTTAAAAATATTTTCAAAAGTTTTTCGACATTAGGATTTCTCTTGCATGCCGATAAATTTCTAGCGGGGGTTTCATTGTAACTTTGTTTTCTTTTCATTCTTTGTTCCAAGCTGGCGTGGTTGGTTTGTCGCTGGCCTTTGCACTCATCAAGCTTGGGCCCCTACCAATGTTGAAGTCCGACACCCGCTTAATTCGCCACTGCTTACAGCCTCTATAATTCAATGAAAGATCAGAGAAAGGAAGGTCTTTGATTATTCCTAGTCTCATTGACTATACATAACACAGGCTATTAAGAAAGATTTGCCCAATTTTCCGATGAGAAATTATTTTATTATGAATCAACATCCTGATATCCCCTTACAATTATAACTAATTAAATGACGAACCAGGTTTATCGTGGTCATGTTATATCAAATACATTTTAAACACATTTTGCTACATAATGCTGTATTTTTTCTTTCTTAACTAAATTACCACAAAAATAAATCTCAGCCAAAGATACAGCTTCTTGTAGATATAATCCATCATTAAAATATAGAGAACAGAATAATACGAAAATTGTGTGAAATAAGCAAAATAAATTTCAGTTTTTTCGGTCAAACTATTGAAAACGGTGTTTTGTCAAACTTAATGCAGTCGCATACTATTGAAATTGAGGCACCACATATCTACGAATCCAATGTTTCTGTGTTATTTAGCACCCAATATCACAATGTGCAACAATGGTTTATATTCTAATTATAAACTATGTTTTACATTGTCTCATTTCAAAACTATTTATCAAAGTAACAAATGTAGTCGTATTTGTTATCAACTGTATAAAATATATGTTAAAAAAATATAATGTAATTTTTGCAGTTTACCAAATTTGTAAAAATTCATGTGTTTTATCACAGTCCCAATTTCATATACGTTATAGGTTGGATGATATTCGATTATTTGCACGCTTCTTTAAAAAGTTTGTTTGTTTACATATATACATGTAAATGCATAATGCAATTATTTATGAGATCAAACGTACTTTTATTTTTAAAAAAAATGCTATAGTTGCAATTTGATAAAAATTATCTGTGTCATTACACATTTTGCGATATTCAATGCTTTACCAGATTCTTTTACTCACTTTGCGCGATACAGTTTTTATACGTCATTATGAACTAGAATTGGTACAATTCTCTGTATAGAACATTGGATGAAAAATAATTGATCTCTACACTAGAGGATTGCAAAAAATCTTTGATTCAAAAGTAATTTTTTCCCCAACTTCATGATTTATTAAAGTGAACACGGAAGAATAAAAATTAGAAGTAATACTGTAATATAGCAGAATAAACTATTTTTGAAGCATATGTATGTAATGCAGGTTTACGAAGCAGGAAAAAAATAAGATTTACTCATTTCTTTCCCACACTAGTCAGTAAGAATTAGGCTTTTATGACTGTCAGAAAAATTGGGGGAGGAAAGTTGAAAAACTCAATAATTAAATTAAACAGAAATTTAAGTATGATGTCCATTTTTTTAAAAAAGTGTGTATCAAAGGTAAAATGTGTTTTAAAAATTTAGGGGCATGCTTAGAAATAAAATTTCAGTTTTATAATTAGATATTTTTCTATGTGGATAAACTCTATTTGTAACGCACGGTATAGTTCCAAGACCTAAATGTAGGTGCCGCCATTACAATATGGGCTTGGACCAGAAGTGTGACTGTACGAAACACTGTAGTACCGTCAGAGAGAGTTTGGATCGGAACAAGCGTGCGTTCTCCATTTCGTTGTCCAATCCTGGACTTTGTAAACTTTACTTATTTTCTTTTGTCTAAGTGTCTGTCCTTTGTAACTGTGTTATTTTATGTCATTAAATATAATAATTTACCCCGAGATTCTATTAATTACTTTTGGCTTACCCCAAGTAATGACGTAAGCGGCAGTTACATATTTAAAATTGGAAAGTATATATAATTACGGCAGGGGGAAATCTTGTCAAAAGGTCTGACCGCTTTTTAAAAAAAAAATTAAAACATGCTGTGTATTCTTAATGATTTAAATTAATATAAATTTAGAAATGCTCTTAGTAACTTGTAAATAATTGGAATGTGATTTTTAACATAGAGAAATGCATCCCTTTTATTTAAAATAATTTACTATAAAAAACAACTGTGCGAAATTGTAGTTTCTATTGTTGCTAAGGTAAAAAATATTTCAATGAAACATTTTCGCTCATTTATACGCATTTAAATAAGTGAATTTATTTCTAATTCGGCATTTAATATAGTTATTTTAGAAAAGGAAACCATAAGAGAGTTCTCGTTCCATAAAAAACCATAGGATACTATGGTTTTTTTATGGAACGATAATTTTGGCCTGTTAATCTTTCTTTTATAAGAAAACTTTGTAAATTAATAATAGCTTGTAGGATTTAGGCTTTTTATTCCATTTAATTAAAAACTATAACACAGGCAGTATGTAATATTTTTTGTCTTGTTCAAACTCAAATTTTATTTGGTACACAAAAAACAACAACAAAAAAAAGGAATCGCTTACTCAAATATGCATTCAGCAGTAATATGTAATGAAACCCTCTTTTTCATTAATCAATTCCTACTATTAGTTGACTCTCTCTATAGATTTATTTATTTTGTTCAAATCTTCAATCGTTAATAATATACTTTCTATTCATCCTATCAAGTTCAAATAGTATTTTTAAACTTGTAGAGGATAACACTTGATGTTAATAAAGATTTTTCAAATTTTAATTAATTGATTATTAGTTTTTCAGCCAAATTAGCCATTATTACAACAATGCAGACAAACCATGCTCTTTATTCAATTCCTACTATTAGTTCACTCTATCCCTATATATATATCGTCCAAATTTTCAGCGTTAATAGAATACTTTCTATTCATTCCAGTTTCTATAAGCAGGAATTGACTTAAAAAGAATTTTTTTATATTACTTGCTTTCGGCATAAATTTAGTAACGAATTAAGTCGAGTTTATACATTATATGCATAGATATATGATTATATTATGGTAGGATGTACTGATTTCTGTTTGAAAATGAGTTTAATTTATAATCTGATTTAGCTTTCAAGTATGCAATAAATATTGTTTCTAGTTAATTTTGAAGTCTGCTCTTTTATTTTTACACAGAGAAGTAATACTTAGTCATAAAATACTAAACTTTTAAAAAATTTCGTTTGATTAAACAAAAATATCAGAGAAACTCGATTCATTGTCAGAGTGAAAATCATGACTTCCGGTCAATCTATCATTCGATTCTTGTATCTTATGAATATATAAACATATTGAATTGTGTGTGTTGATAAAACAAGTATTTACGAATACGTAACGATTAAACCGTAATTTGACGACCCACAGAATGAGCGAAACAAATAATCGATAATAAAAATTAATCAATGAATATTCATATTAGCTCAATGTATCTAAAATTAATTCAAACATTGTATTATGTATGCAGAAAATTTAATCTGAAAACAAGCATTTCACACACAAATCACTTTAGTAAACGCTTTTTATTCTGTATCAAATTACTTACCTTTTCGACTTACAGTAATTACATTTTTGAAAGATCGCCTCTTAAATCATTCTTGGTTTTATTTGAAATACTTATTCATAACCTTTTAGAATTTCAGGTCATGAGTGATCGTTTATTTAAATTAATCTAATATATTTCGTTAAAAACCCGGAGCTTCAAAAAACAGTCATAAACAAGAATGTGAGCGCTTTCTGCTCGTAATCGTATTACTTACCATGCAATTACATAATTCAACTTTTTATTTAAAAAATATTGAACAAATCAAATTAAATTTGTAGCATGTATTTAAACTTGCAATTTCGAAAGATGGTTATATATAGTTTTTTATCTATCCAATATACTTTCCACAAGAAGCAGCACATGCGAATACGTCTACATCAACGGAGAAAATGAAATGTTTGGCATCGTATTCAAAGCAAGCGCCGATATTGGCGAGAAAATTGCTTTGCTCTGTAACCCTGCAGAATGTCATCCCCCTCTTTCCTTCCCCTTTACTCATGTCATCCCCCTCCTTCCTTCCCCTTTACTCACGTAAAAAAGTTCTCTCTATTTAACGACTTCCGGAATGAAGGCTTATTACCTAATGTGAACTGAGAAGATATTTCAAATAGCTGCATAAGTATTTATTGGTAAATTGTACGTAAATTCTATCATAGCTCTGTTTCTTTTGAGTTTAAAATCAAACTGGCTGAAGTTGTGTTGTTTGTTGGACATAAGAAATTCTCGTGTTATTCTGCGTGATGTACAAGCGAAACAATGGTAGGATTCAGTGCTGCATGGATATATGTCCCGATTAAAATGAAGTGCTTCTAATATCAGAAGGAAAGTATTGTGCAATTTCGCTGTCTTTATTTTGCATTTTTCCGATTTGACTATTCTTCTGCTATCCATTATTTCGAAGAATATAAATATATTATTTTGACTGTTCGTTGTGAAAATGTTTTTGTGTTAGCACACAGATTTTGCAGTGATTGTGATGAACCAGCTATAATGTGGAGATGCTTTGTGCTGCGATGATATTTAAAATGGCAGGCAATGAATGTTAAGAGATTTCATTACCGATCAAATTGGAATTGCTTCCTTTTTCAAACCAATTTTCTACGGAGATAAACACGAGTTCTAAAATTTACAGATAAGATTTGTTGGGAAAAAATAAATAGTGACTTCTCCGAGATTTTTCCCTTGGCACCATTCTTTCAAGTTTTGCAAATGGATTGACCCACAGCAAGCCAGTAGTAGTCCGTGAGACATTGCAGCCATGTTTTGCCCGTGAATCTGTCATCGTTACAGGAACACCACAATGGTCAGGGATCCGTTGAAAGACAATAGTCCAATTAGCACTGTTGAGTTAATAATCTTTTTGCTTCGCTGCTCCGGACATTCATTTCTGTAGGTAAATATCCGAAGCACTTTTCTAAAATGAGTTCCTTTTTAAAGGAATACTATCCAGTTTCCAATAGTGTACATGTAAAAAAACATGTTTACTTGCATTAAATCATTATTTTGCTGGCAGTCAGAAATAAAAAATATATCTTGTTCTTCTAATGCTGTGGTGTGTTACAATCCAGTTTTATGATTCGACATCTTAGTTTGTTCTAAATAGGTATTGGTTTTTTACCCATTTGATGAATTTTGTTTTGGGAATTTTCACAGAAATATTTCGTGAACTTATGTGCATCTAAAAGCATTTTCAAGGGATGCAAAATAAGTTGCAGTATCTCTTTGATGTAGTGCAAGTACTGTAAATATTCATCTTATGCAGGATGTCTGTCTCGGTTCATTATTGCATTGTAACTATCCATACATTTTCAGTTTTACTGTTCACGTCATTGTGAAATGAATTCAAGAAATGGATGCACAATATTTTATACTCGGCTTGTCAACCAATCTTCTTGATTGAACTAGCTAAATTGATTCTTGCATTAACATTTAGCATTCTGGATATAAAGTAAGTTATTGAGTCCCACTTTCTTGGAGTAGCTTTTCCATGCAGCTTTTCTATCATAGTTTTATGTATATAAACAAATAGAAAAAAGTTTTTAAGAAATGTAAAACAGCTAGTGGGCTGCACAGTTGCAACATGTAAGGGCATGATCTGTGTGTTCGACAGGCCTGGTTTAAACATTCTTTTTCTGTATAAAATGAATATATGCTAGCAGATCACATCTTATATAATCTATTACTCACACGTTGGGCAACTTCAGGTTCTATTCCTTAGAGAATGTAAGCGAAAATGGATGATCGTTAACTTTTTGTTACTGTGTGGTTTTCAACGCATTGAACATAATCATACTTATCTTCAATTTCTTTACCTCCTTTGTATCTCTTTCGAATTGGAGCAACTCAAAAGTTTCACTTGCCTTGTCCTATGCTAATAAGAGAATAATTTCTCCGCTGTAGCCTCTGAAAGTAGTATTTTATCTAATCTTTTTGTCATTGTGCCTCCTGCTTCTTCGTATTTTAGCCGACAATGCCATAACAACTTTTATGTTTTTGTTGATATCCAAACCAATTCTATGGTAGTAAGCCATTTTTCTGTTTTATGTGTATAATTAGAGATAAAGTTTTAGCAAAATTTTATTCTTCTTTGCAATTATTTGTAAACTTTCTAATCATATTAAAAGTTGTTATATTTGTTTCATTCAAAAAAAATTTTTTAACGAAATTTAATTTTTTGCTTATACTTTTTAACTAAACTACAAATATTTGAGTTTCATTTTCCGAACACATGTTAACTGTACAGAAAATGCTTGATATCATTCCCAAATGCCTCTTTTCAAAAATTGGGAAATATGTTTATCATCACTCGTGATCATTTTTTTGAGTTGGTTACTCGTTTCTTCATTTCAATGAAAAAAAGAATATGTATTTTAGTTATTCATGAGGAAAGTGTTGCAATGGGCATTCCCTCATGATTTTCATTGTGTGGCATTCAAGTAGTGTACTGAATTTTATTTTTTCTATGGGTTCAATTAATTTTGACACAATTTTTACCATTAAGTTTCAGAACATTTTTCTTTAATTATGATCCATTTTGCTACCAACTGGTTTATATAGTATCACTGTATTTTGTTAACCATAATATCAGCAGAAGTTGCATCATCTGTTTGTAGAATAACTTTCTTTCAAAATTGGTTGCCTCTGCATATGTAGTCCAAATTGGCTCTTGCACCTTAAAACCTTACACTTACTCGCGCTTCTGCATATGTTATGGAGGTCTTCTCTAGTAGTTTATCCAAATTATTTTGTAGGCAAAAATTCTCTTGTTCTTTTGTCTCGTGTTGTATTCATTGGCATTCTAAGACACAGTGACGAGGCAAGATTGGGTTTTTCTGCATTAGACAAATGAAGTTTTCCAACTTCCAGATGTTTCCCAACTTTATCGGATTAATATTGGACAGTTATTTCCATCACCTCTTCTACAGTGTAAGTAAAAACATTAAGTACAGTTGAGCAGGTGCAGCCACACTTGACTGAACCAGTAGCTTTCATAGGCTGAGATCAGTTCAATCTAAGATTTGAAAATCCATTTTGATGACACACATGAAACAAATTTTGTTCCTTTTTCTGTGGTATTTCTTTAGGAAATAACAAATTGTAATGAAATGTATTGGACTTGGTGTGAGAAATCTCCACCAAAATCTGTTTACTTTAATTTTTAGAATATAGTTTTTATATGTATTGAGATCACATTTTATTACTGCAACTCCTTTTATAAATCTTTTTATTTTATGCTTTTATTGCTTAAACAAGAGTTTGGTGCGGCTAAATGATGAGTGACTCTCCAAATCAATTCTAGCTTTCCACTTCCCAATCTTCTGAATAAGTCGTTTCATTTGACAATTTTAGTGTCACATCATGTTTATTCTTTGAATAAATGTTGATGCAAATTAACAGTCATGGCAAAAGTTTCCTTGAATATTCCGCAAATTGGATTGTTAGAAATTACTACTTCTGGATGAAAATTTCACATATCAGCATATAAATTCTTGAATCCAATGGTTAACTTGCATTTTTCGCAAGAAGATGTTAGGTTATTTGGTACTGGCAAAGACAAAGAATTTCCTAAAGACATCTTTGGCACGTCCACTGTAAGATTAAGAGCAATGTTATGCTTCAGAAAGCAACACGGCTGTTGGTAACCCATTTCTCTTGCATTCTTGGATAATCGTTCAAATGCATGCACAGTAGAAACTCCCATTCGCAGGTGTGTTGGTTTTGAGACGATAGTGCTGTTAACCTGCTATATAATTTTCCATATACTTCATAATAATTAATATCTGTGTATCCATTCATTTGTAAATTGTATGTGTATTTAAACATTGGTCTGTTTCTTTTGACTTTAATATCAACCTTGCTGAAATTGTGTGAATTGTTGGAAATGAGTAATTCTCGTATTTTCTGCATGATTTACAAACAAAACAGTGGTATGCGATGCTGAAAGAGCTAATGTCCCAATTAGAATGAAGCATTTTTGTCTCCTAAGAAAAATTCCCTCAGGGGGCTCACCTTCTTTAGGTGAGTACGGGTGTCACAATCCCGAGATGCCCTAGTGATCTTTCCCTTTTCCCAAGGGGTTTACTGTCTTTGGTAAACACGGGTGTCACAAACCCGGGGTACCCTAGTGATCTTTCTCTATTTTCGACCATCCTGTTGTCAAGTCTTTTCCTCCTTTCTTTCTTTTCACGTCTAGACCACAGATAATTTTTATGTATACGAGTTTTGCTTCACTTTTCGTTATTTTTGATTGAATTATGATAATCATATTTTTACTAACACAGTTTAGTTATCATTTTATAAAGTACTAGCTGTACCCTGCCACGCGTTGCTGTGGCTTAATCTAGTTAAATGAAAAGAGCTTGTCCATCCAGTCAATTGTAAATCTTATACTGGGCATAATTTTCTTTAATGGAGAGTCTGGTTTAATTACAGAGATTTAATCTTAATAATAACTTAAATGCAAAAATTCATAAAAAGGTTCATGCATTTCATAACATATTAATAAACAAAAAAATGATAAACTGCCCAAAACTGATAAAAAAAATTATATTAAGTAAAAAAAACTGTCTTAAATAGTTAAAATATATACATATTTTTTACTGCATGTATTATTATACAGCTTTGGCTGGTTGATATTTTGCAATATAATTGGCACACTAAATTTCAACTGCTGCATATGGGATGGCATTCTTTCAGAACATTTAAAGATTCAATTTGACAATGAAATGCATTAACAAATCACAAAAATATATAAGAAATAATCATATGCAAAAATAAATGCAAATCATAAAAATATGTAAGAAATAATAATAAGCCCAAAATAAATGTATATCACAAAAATATATAACTAATCATAAGCAAAAATTATATAAATGCTAATCACAAATAAATAATCATAATAATAAAGTAAATACATATAAATAGGTTCATGTAGTTTATAAAATAGTAGCAAACCAAAATAAATGCATATCACAAAAATATATAAGAAACAATCATAAGTAAAAATTAAGTAAGTGCAAATCACAAAAATAAGTAAGAAATAATCATAATAGATTAAATGCAAAAATATATAAATACGTTCATGCAGTTCATAAAATAGTAAAAAACATAGAAGTGATAAACAGCTTAAAACTGATAAAAAAAAATTACATTAATTTAAATAAAAACAAAGTCAAACAGTTAAAATTACACAAATTGGAAATGGGTTTACTTTGGAGTCCTTGAGGGCAGAAGGTTAATTTTACAATGCTTCAGGGTACACAACATTCTTTGTTTTTCCACTTTCAGTGTAGATATATAGACTGTCTGGTTTGCCTACTCTGGAACATGCAACATATAATTGTCCATGAGAGAAGCAATCTGTCTCTTAATCCAAGCCACACAATTCTAAAGATTGCCCCTGAGCTTTATTGATAGTGATTGCAAATGCCACTCGAATTGGGAATTGCAATCTCTTAAATTGAAATGGCATATCTGTTGGTATCAAAGGAATGCGAGGTATGAGGACATCTTCACCATTGAAAGGTCCTGTCAAAACTGTTGCCTCTATGACGTTGCTCATTAATTTTTTTATTGCAAGCCGCGTACCATTATACAGCTTTGGCTGGTTGATATTTCACAACATAATTGGAACGCCAACTTTCAACTGCAGTATGTGGGGCGGCATTCCTGGCAGATCAAGTGAATTCAAAAATTCTGTAGGGTAATTCACTGCTTCATCTACTTCCACAACAGACTTGTAGGTGACTGTCTCATTTTGAATACGAGACTGAATGACATTGTTAAGCTGGTAGACATCTTTGTTCTTGGCAGCTAGAATAGCACGTTCACTCAGCCAATTGGGATTTTTAAAATTGGTTTGAATGTCAGGAAATACTCTTTCAACCAATTCTCCTTTGGATGTCACCAAATTGCAGAAGTTATGAGGCAATGAGATTTTCCCTGAGGTCAAATCTACTGGCACCTTTCTATTTCCAATATCCAACAATTGATTTGAGGAAATTTCAGCTGATCGATCATTTTGTAACTGGACACGCATATTTTTAATTAATTTCAGGGTCTTCACATGTTGCCACAAAGCAGAGCGTTTTAAAGAAGCATTTATTTCATCTGCTGGTGTTGATCGAGGAATTACAGGTAATGTTTGCCTGAAATCTCCTGCAAGCAATATCAATGCGTTCCCAAACGGTCTAGTGTTTCCACGCAAATCTTGTAATGATCGATCAAGAGCTTCAAGTGATTTTTTGTGAGCCATTGTGCATTCATCCCAAACAATAAGTTTGCATTTCTGCAATATTTTTCCCATACCTGATTCTCTGGAAATATTGCATGTAGGAGTTTCAATGACTTGAATGTTTAATGGCAGTTTCAAAGCAGAATGAGCAGTTCTTCCACCTGCTAACAATGTTGCAGCTATACCTGATGACGCTTTGTCATTTTTTGATCATACTGATGCCAGAATCGATTTGATTAGGAATTTTTTACCAGTTCCTCCAGGTGCATCTAAGAAGAAAATTTTTCCATTCCCACTATTGATAGTTTGCATGATTTTATCATAAATGCCTTTTTGCTCAAGTGTCAACTTGGGAATATTTGATGAAACATATGACGAAAGATCCATTATGTTGTAGTTTTGCTCATGCCGCAATTCTACATCAAATGAAGCAGCAGCAGATCGAGTTGGTGATGGCATTCCCAACTGATTGAGAACTTTGTTTGCAATTGCTTAACACAAATCTTTAATCATTATCAATGCTTCATTACAGTGTTCTGCTGTGAGATCAATGCCCATATTAGAAGTTTCCCTACACATTCTATGAAAAATATCTTCTGCCATGTGTGATTTATATTTCTCCCATAAGTTTGTAGGAGATGAAGGAGAACAGGCAGTCAATACGATTGCAAACAATGCATGAATTTGCTTTGGATGTGACATGTTGCATGCATCATTAACACATGCATCCCAGTGTAAGTCATTTTCCAATAAATTTAGAGCATGACATGCACTGCGGAAAGTGGAATGTGTAACCCCATTAACAGTCCTCAGTTGTTGGAAAGACACTGGACCATTTACCAATAGCATTCGTAGAAAGAAACATTCATCCTGATTCGGATGTACAGTGTATAGTCTGCCAATAGTCGTTTCTTTAAATATGCGAGGTTGTCCTATGACCTGCTCACCTCGTTTGCGTCGCGCAAATACTTTTCTACTCGCATTCCATGTGTAATAAGTAGGCACATCCGAATATAGCAGTGTTTTCGCAAATGCATCATTCTGACATAAATGGAAGAAAGCAGTTAATGTTGTAGCTGGTGGATTTAGGGCTCTTTGTTGCACATTTGAAGCTGTGAAATAAACACGTTGTCCATTTTCTAGATGTACTGCTAAGTGAATAACGGCAGGACTTCGTTCGTGTATAGGAAACGAAAGAATTCGCCATGTAGCTTCATTACTGCTTATATATCTTCCAGCCTGATATTGCGCAACTTCATCGATATGCATAACTGCATTCCTATCACTTGTTTTTTGTTGCATACCAAAAACTGCCATGTCGCTGCCTTTATTTACATACTTACAAATATATTTGATGGATTTAACGGAATTACAATACTCCACATTTATGTGCGCCTTGTATGTTTTAGATAGCAAAGGCGAATAAGGAACAACCCACCGGTTATCTACTTTAATGACACTTTCGCATTCTTATGGTTGCTGATTTACCACCTTCATCTGCTGACCTTCTTCTGTATAAAGGATATCCATCGGTTCCTGTGACCGTACCCCTCAGGGGGCTCACCTTCTTTAGGTGAGTACGGGTGTCACACTCCCGAGGTGCCCTAGTGATCTTTTCCTTTTTCCAAGGGGTTTACTGTCTTTGGTAAACACGGGCTTCACAATCCCGGGGTACCCTAGTGATCCTTCTCTATTTTCGACCCTCCTTCTCGTCATTACTTTTATTCTTCTCTCCTTTCCCGTCTAGACAACAGATTAAAATTTTTTAAATATACATGATTATAAAATCGAAAATTCCTTTTTTGTGATTAAATTCTATTCTTTATATAAATTCTTATTAACACAGTTTTGTTTTTAATTTGTGATACATTAATTTGGTTCCTTTATTATTGATTTTATTTTCGATATTCGTATTGTTTTACTAACACCGTTGTTTGTCAACCCGCATGTTTGCTTTGTGCGGCGTCCCGTAAGGAGGAAAATGGTGTTCTGGGGATACCTTTGCGTTCCCTTTGGCCCACGCTTCGCTGTAGACGGGTGGCAGGAGTGAGTCCGCTCCTATCAATCGGCTGGTGATAAGTCTCATCGGAGACATTGCTTTAGAGTTAGTGCTGCAGATAAAGGGTGGCGGGTTTACCCATTGGATCCTCGCCCTGATGCTGTAGTACTATATTCTAGGTGTACTCCAGGTAAGCGCCATGCCTGGTGTTTGCCAGTTGACCGGCACACTGCCTCACTTGTTGGACTCCGTGGTGGGTGGAGGCACGCCAGAATGAAGTTTGTTTCGCATTTATGGATCCTAATATGGATTGCCCGGGTAAAGGCCTTATTGTACCCACAATTGCCATTGATAATATTGCTGCACATTCTCGATTTTTAATTCTATCACTACCGAACAACGAAATGTCACGGAAATCTCCGTTTATAATTCAAAAAGTTTTGACAGGGATATGTGGAGAGCAAAAATCCATCAAAAAATTACGATCTGGTGACTTATTGATTGAAACTAAATCTGCCTTACAAAGTAAATCTTTCCTAATGGGGCGAAAACCTTTTTAGATTCCCCGTTAACAGTAACTCCTCACAAATCTTTAAATTCTTGTCGTGGTGTCACCTCCAAAACAGATCTTTTGTGTGCTTCTGAAGCAGAAATCCTGGAAGAACTTGCTGATCAGGGTGTTACCCAGGTCAGAAGAATTACAATAAAAAAAGACACTTCACTTTTCCCCACTAAACATTTAATTCTAACCTTCAATAGCCCTAACTTACCATCAAACATTAAAGCTGGCTACCTTAACTGTAAAATCCGTCCCTATGTACCGAATCTTCTGCGCTGCTTTAAGTGCCAGAGGTTCGGTCACTCTCAAACTTCTTGCCATGGACAATTAACGTGCTCTAGATGTGCATCTGTTGGACATGCTTCCACAGATTGCAATCTAGAGCCGAAATGTATAAACTGCTCACAGCCCCATTCATCGGATTCTAAATTATGCTCTAAATGGAAAATAGAGAAACAGATACAGGAAATCAAATAAAAATATTTCATATCCAGAAGCACGTAAATTAATAGTTCCACAGTTACTTCAAACTTATGCTCAAGTTGCCAAACCCTCTACTATAAATAATTCTACACAAACCGATGAAAATATAACAAAAATAAAATGCCCACCTTTAAATTTACTTAAACCAATTTCATCCCTCCCAAAACCAGATATACCAACATCCACTCCTGCTGTTTCCACATAATCTTCAACCCAAGCACACCTCTTGCCCTCAATCTCTTCAATAGCCACTACAGTGTCAGAAACTCAGCCACCGATTCCTATTTCTAATTCAGTACTTACCACCACCAACCTTATGGAAACTTCATCAAATATATCTTCTTCCTCATCCAACTCCTGTACTCGACTCCCTTTTGCAGGTATAATACAATATTCAAAAAGGAAACATGCAAAATCTCGAGCAAGAAGGAAAAAGCTACTACAAAAACTAAACGAAACAGCTATACATATAAAAATGGCACCACACATACCGATAGAGTTCTCCAGTGCAGACTTCCGAAGAAGAAGAAAATGACATGCTCATATATGATGTTGAAGCAGAAGAAGAAGTTATGGAAAAAAAATATTTAACTCCGACCAAGCACCGGAAGGGGCGCGATTGAAGCATACTTATCGGACTTGGTGGGGGTAATCCCCACCAAAAACTTGTTATTAGCAATTTTTTACTTGAATATAAAATATTTTGATTTTCTTTTTCTGAACTGTTTTAAACTTGTCTGACTTGGTGAAGTGTGCCCAACCAAAATCTGATTGTTGTTTATTTGTGTGAGGGGGGGGGGCTTTTAACTATATTTGAGTATTTTAAATGGATTTTTAATATTTTGACAATTGATTGGCGCAGCTTAGCCGAAATCGGCTCTTGCGCCATTAAACCCTACATTCATTCATTCCTGTGACCGTATTGGATATTAATGCTCTAGGATATCTCTTTGAGCATTTTCCATCTATCATACATGGAGAATTTGGATTAAGAGTACCGCAAGGTCCATGTATCATATTTTTTATCACAACTTCATGCAAATCCTTATCGATATCAGCATCGGGAATTTCAGCACATATTACATGATCAATTTCATTTGAAGTTATTTTGTTGCGAAGCCAGATTAATATATGTGCATGTGGCAATCCTCTTTTTTGCCATTCCACTGAGTACATCCAGCAACGCACAGACCCAAACACTTCATGTTTTACCATGAAATCCATCAATGATTTCAACTTCTGCCTGAAAACATGTGCTGTGATGTCATGCCTATCTACTGGTGATTGCCCATCTCAAGTAAAAGTTGTTGGATATCATCCCAAGCTGGATTGCATGTGAATGTGATGAATAAATCTGGACACCCATAGAGACGAACATATGCAATTGCATCTTGAGCATACTCATGCATATGTCGTGGACTACCTGTATATGAAGATGGCAAAATGGTTAATCTTCCTACGTTAGTTGTATTACCATCATGGACAGCTGCATCTCGCAAATGAACATATTCTTCAGAGCGAAGCTTGGTTTGATTCAAACGGATGAATATCAAGTGCTCTGTTTCAATTTTAGCATCCCCCTCAGGGGGCTTACCTTCTTTAGGTGAGTACGGGTGTCACAATCCCGAGGTACCCTAGTGATCTTTTCCTTTTCCCAAGGGGTTTACTGTCTTTGGTAAACTCGGGTGTCACGAACCCGGGGTACCCTAGTGATCCTTCTCTATTTTCGACCCTCTTGTCATTCAATTTTCCCTTTTCTTCTTTTCCCGTCTAGACTACAGACAATTTTTTGAAATTTACATGTACAAAATTATTGATTAATTTTTTATTAGATTACTCTCAATATTCATTAATAATACTATATTTTTCGTTTTGTATTGCGTTAAATTCGTTTAATATATTTTTTTTCGACAATTTATTTTAATGTTCGTATTATTTCTTTGTTTTCTTACTAACAACGTTGGTTTTCCGACCCGCATGTTTGCCGTGTGCGGCGTCCCGTAAGGAGGAAAATGGTGTCCTGGGGATACCTTTTGCGTACCCTTTGGCCCACGCTTCGCTGTAGACGGGTGGCAGGAGTGAGCCCGCTCCTGTCAATCGGCTGGTGATAAGTCTTTTCGGAGACATTGCTGTAGGGTTAGTGCTGCAGATAAGGGGTGGCGGGTTTACCCGTTGGATCCTCGCCCTGATGCTGTAGCACTATATTCTGGGTGTACTCCAGGTAAGCGCCGTGCCTGGTTTTTGCCAGATGACCGGCACACTGCCTCCCTTGTTGGACTCCGTGGTGGGTGGAGCCACTCCAGGATGAATACCATCTCTCTTTCATGGATCCTGAAATTTCGTGCCCGGGTAAAGGCCTCGTTTTACCCACTCTCAACGTTGATGAAATGTCAAAAAATTCCAGATTTTTACTGATTTCCTTACCACGTAATGAGATGATTAATAAATCGCCTTTTGCAATACATAAAGCGTTATTAGGTATTGGTGGTGAACCGAAATCTATAAAACGTTTAAAGTCCGGTGATCTACTTATCGAAACCATATCTGCATTGCAATCAAAGTCGTTTCTTCTCGCGAAAACCTTTCTTAACTCACCTGTAACTATAACTCCTCATAAATCTCTAAACTCATGCAGAGGTGTCATTTCAGAACCTGACTTGTTGACCGTCCCTGATGCAGAAATCCTTGAAGGATTTTCAAATCAGGGTGTTATTCAGGTCAGGAGAATTACAGTAAAAAAAAGAATCAACAGTAATTCCGACTAAACATCTAATTCTGACCTTTAATATCCCGAAACTCCCAACTAATATAAAAGCAGGTTATATAAATTGTGAAATCCGTCCATACATACCGAATCCTCTGCGCTGTTTTAAGTGTCAGAGGTTCGGCCACTCACAAATAGCTTGTCGCGGTCAATTAACGTGCTCTAGATGTGCATCCGTTGGACATTCTTCAACGGATTGTAGTCTAGAGCCAAAATGTGGTAATTGTTCCCAATCTCATACATCCGATTCAAAACTATGCCCAAAGTGGAAAATAGAAAAACAGATCCAGGAAATAAAAACAAATAAAAATATATCTTATCCTGAAGCCCGTAAATTGATTGTCCCACAAATATCTCACACATATGCACAAGCCATTAAACCTTCAACTATATCCAGTACTACTCAAACCGATCCAAATATAACGAACGTAATCTGCCCTCCATTGCAATGTCTTAAACCCTTACCCTCTGCAAATCAAAAGGCAAGTACATCACCCTCAATGCCTGCAGTCTCCACATCTTCAACTCAGATACATCTACTTCCTTCCACATCCTCAGAAATACCAGCCATATCAAATGATCCTCAGTTACCTATACCAATTTCTACTACTACTACCAGCACCACCCCTCGAAATAGTGTATTTAATAGCCCTGTTCGTTCAAGATTAAAAGATCAAGTAAAATGTTTAGTCAGATCAAAAGATATGCTTCCCCCCAAGAAAACTTCCTTACCAAAAAAGAAAAAGCACAATTTTCCTAAACCCAATACGTTCATCCCGGCATCTGAGAATCAAACTACGCGTATATCTGCCACAACCAGAGCTTTAAAACAAACAAAAAATCGTTGGAAAGAATCAACAGACATTGAAATAAAAATGGAGCCCCACAAATCCCATGAAAATGAATCGGACGAGGAATCATCGGACGAAGATATGACAGATGAGGACACTCTTGTATATGATGTTGAAGCAGATGAGGAGGAGGTGATGAAGAAACGATATTTGACTCCTACCAAACACAGGAGGTGACGTTGTTCAATCATGCTTATCGGACTTGGTGGGGGTAAACCCCACCAAAATTTTGTTATTAGGAATTTTTTACTTGGATATAAAATATTTTGTTTTACTTTTTTCTGAACGGTTTTAACCTTATCTGACTTGGTGGGGTGTGCCCCACCAAAATCTGTTTGCTTTTTACTTGTGTGAACTTTTTACTATATACGAGTATTTTTTAATGAATTTTTAACATTTTAACAATTGATTGGCGCAGCTTAGCCGAAATCGGCTCTTGCGCCATTAAACCCTACATTCACTCACTCACTCACTCCTTCCACATCCTCAGAAATACCAGCCATAGCAAATGATCCTCAGCTACCTATACCAATTTCTACTACTACTACCAGCACCACCCCGTTCAGCCCTATGGAAACTTCATCAAATATATCTGCTTCCTCATCCAACTCCCGTACTCGACTCCCTTCTGCAGGTATAATACAATATTCAAAAAGTAAACATACAAAATCTCGAGCAAGAACAAAAAAGCTACTACAAAAAATAAACGAAACAGCTATGTATATAAAAATGGCACCACACATACCGGTAAAGAGTTCTCCAGTACAGACTTCCGAAGAAGAAGAAGAAGAAAATGACATGCTCATATATGATGTTGAAGCAGAAGAAGCAGAAGTTATGGAAAAAAAATATTTAACTCCGACCAAGTATCGGAAGGGGCGCGATTGAATCATACTTATCGGACTTGGTGGAGGTAATTCCCACCAAAAACTTGTTATTAGCAATTTTTTACTGGAATATAAAATATTTTGATTTTCTTTTTCTGAAATGTTTTTAATTTGTCTGACTTGGTGGGGTGTACCCCACCAAAATCTGATTGTTGTTTATTTGTGTGAGGGGCTTTTAACTATATTTGAGTATTTTAAATGGATTTTTAATATTTTAACAATTGATTGGCGCAGCTTAGCCGAAATCGGCTCTTGCGCCATTAAACCCTACATTCACTCACTCACTCACTCAATTTTAGCATACATATCTACTATGTATTGATGAAATAATTGACGGCATTTTAAAATATGATTATCTTCGTATTCTCGAAGCATTAATCGGTATGAATAATAGTTCATTGGGGGGGGGGGCACTGCATTTCTTGTTCGTTTCTTCTCCATTGGCTGGATTTACCATCTTAACACTAAAATTATATCCATCAGCACCATCCCAAAAAAAGGATTGGATATTGTAAGGCATCATAGCATCTATGAGTTTCTGCAACTTTTGTTAATTGCTCATTTCTCCGATGAAGAACAATATCTCTTGGTTGAAATTAATCGCCAACTATAATAATTGCCACTTCATCTACAGTTGGAGCATTAAATCTTCATACATGTTCTTTAGCAGGCGTTTATCAGCACGAATAACAATCTTGTGCTTATCAGATGGCATCATGTCAATTGCTGTCTTGAACAAACGCACTAAATGGTTTCTTTCGTGAAGAAGCTCTTGCATTTGAGAAACAATGCACCTTTTTATGCCAGTAGAGATTCCACAGCGTGCATCTAATTCATCCTTGTCATCGCCAATAAAATACATTTGTAAAAATTTATGTTGACCGTTTGGGAACGGAAGCAATGAGCCAACTTTATGGTAAATTTGTCCTTTCACTTTGAAAGTTGGCATGAAATGTGTTGTTATAATTTCTGCTCCAAACAATGTCATTTGGAAACATGAATTATATTTCCTGATATTAAAAAGAAAATGCTTTGATTCTGCAGTACATCCAGCAAGAAAAATTTTTAATGGCTCTGGTGGTTCTCTAAGTTGAGGTAGTTTAATTTTTCCAGCAGCACAACACATTCCTTTTGTTTCTCCGCTAAATTTGAAAGCCTTGCAATAAGGACACACTACCGTCATTGTGCCTATAAGAACATGCCGGCTCAAACTATAATCCTCACCTGGGTTGTACCGAAAAGCAAGGCGATTGTAAGGCTGATATGCTTTTGCTTGTTGACGTCTTTCAGCCATTTGTAGCCTATTGTGTTCTCTTTGTTGAGAACGGAGCACATTTGAGGTTGCAGAACGTGACTGCCTTATTCGCAAGCGTGCATCCTCAAGTCTAGTTGCATGCTGCTCTGCTGCTTCCTCAGTACGTATTTGAGCCATTCTTTGTCGACTTTGCTCGTTCCCTGATGCTTGTTCTTCCTCAGTTTGATGAGTAATGGCACGTCGAACTGATTTTGCTTTGCGAGTATTGCGACCCAAGTTTGATTTTCGGCAAGGCATTTTTTTATGTACTGAAGCTGATTGACTGCACTTAAAAAGTAGAAAAAAGGTTCAAACTAAAACATAAAATTGTAAAACATTTAAAAAAGGAAAAACACAGGAACCAAAAGAGGGGAAAATAAAAATACTAACAAAATATTTAACTTCAATTGTAAATCAATCAACACAGCTCAATTGCGATGCAATGGGAAACAGAACAATTCATTCCACTTGAACAAAGCACTCCAAAGAGGTTAACTTCCCTATATAGTTTGAATTCAAATGAAAATTAATCAACAGAACAGAATTCTCACTAATTGCACTGAGAAATAAGAAAAACAATAAAAAAATTAAATGAAGAACAACGAAAAATAAACTATACTCACACATAATCAACACTATCGCAAAAGACAGCTCAATAGCAATGCAATGCATCACAAAATAATTAAGGTGACTGTCTACATTCAAAATGTAACAGACACCTGGAAGTATTATTAATGACGCAAATAACATAACAATATAAAATCAAATTTGTGCATCATTTGCAATCATATGTTGACCATACCTGCTCTCCAACAGAGTTAGGGAAGAAATATAAATCACACACGGTTAAAGATATTTTGCATTGAATACACAAAAATCAAATAAAAACACGGATTTCATAAATTTTCAACAATGCGTTTATAATAATTGAAGATTTTTACAATTTTCAATCATTATCAACAAAGTTCAAGGCATATCTTTAAAATTGAGTGGCTTAGATCAAGACATGAATAATTCTCACAATGGCAATTATTTGTGTTCTAGAATTAGCAGACCAAACAATCATTTTTGTATTTGCATAGAAAATGAAGCAACACAAAACATTGTCTACCCAGAAGCATTATAAAATTAACCCTCACGGATTCCAGAGCAGAACCATTTCATCAAATTTCAGTATATTTTATTTGTTTATTCAAATTAATAAAGTAATTTGTTATCCTTCTGCTTAATACTACCCCTCATTTATATGTTTTTGACTATCTTATGAACTTATTAATGTATTTTTTTAAACTATTTGTTACTAACATATTATCGCAGCCTATTGGCGACATTATTCCAAACAAAGCACCTGGCTGCCAATTCAGCACATAAAATACATAGGAAATAGGAGTTAGCGAGTTAATAAAAGAATGTTTAATTGTTGCGATAATATGCAAGTACCATTTTTTCTTATATATATTAATGATTCACATTTAGTTTGTTCATGGTTCTTTACTATATATTTTTCGGATTCCCATGTTTTTGTTGAAAATTTTTATTAGGATACTTTCTTTGGAATACTCGTGTATTATCACAACCTATTGGTGACATTATATGAAACAAAGCACCTGGTTGCCAATTAAAAACATATGACACATAGGAAATCGAGGATGCCAACTTGGCGAGTTATAATAGAGTTGGCGATTGCTGCAATAATACATCCTTATGGCATACTTTGTTGTGCATCAGTCTTTTTAACCTGACTGAGCGACAGCAACATGTGGAACAGCTACTTATAGAATAAAATTGAATCTTAAAAAAATATCAAAAATAAAATACGGCTCACTAATTTGATTAAATCAATATAAATTTTCATACAAACACATAATATATATCACAAAATCTTTATTTCGTATTTCAGACATCAAATTAAATTGTCAAAAAGAGATAAAAAACCCATATTTAAGAACAATACCATTCGATTCATTTCGCCAAATTAAGACATCAGGAAGTGCAAAAAAATATTTTGACAAGGTCCTTTCATTTGCAGTGCATGATCGGCGAAAACAGAAAACACGCAAGAATAATATAACAAAAAAAATAAATAAATTCTGCATGAAAAAATTATTAACATCCCGCCATAATACTATCGAATGTTGCCAACACTGCAAAACAAAATTTCAGTTGTTAAATCATTTTTTTAATGATTATTCTTTTATTTGAAAAATAAACCTAATTAAGTATCAAAGAACAAAAAAATGGATAAATATTTAAATCTCTAATCATAATTATAAAAAAATATATAGTAATTCCGAAAAACTGTGCGTAAAGTATAAATTTCCGCATTCAGAGAGAAACGTGACGTCATAATACCGAAAAATTACTTAAAAATTAAATATAAAAAAATTTAGAGGGAATTACGAAATAATGAGTACATAAGAACCTGTCCGGATTCAAGTTCAACGTTATGTCAAAATTTCAGAGGGAATTCTCCAGTAGTTTCCCCCTCAGGGGGCTCACCTTTAGGTGAGTACGGGTGTCACAATCCCGAGGTGCCCTAGTGATCTTTTCCTTTTCCCAAGGGGTTTACTGTCTTTGGTAAACACGGGTTTCACAAACCCGGGATACCCTAGTGATCTTTCTCTATTTTCGACCCTCTTATCATTCAATTTTCCCTTTTCTTCTTTTCCCGTCTAGACTACAATTTTTCGAAATTTACATGTACAAAATTATTGATTAATTTTTTTATTAGATTACTCACAATATTCATTATTAATACTATATTTTTCGTTTTGTATTGCGTTCAATTCGTTTAATATTTTTTGATGATTTATTTTAATGTTCGCATTATTTCTTTGTTTTCTTACTAACAACGTTGGTTTTCCGACCCGCATGTTTGCCGTGTGCGGCGTCCCGTAAGGAGGAAAATGGTGTTCTGGGGATACCTTTTGCGTTCCCTTTGGCCCACGCTTCGCTGTAGACGGGTGGCAGGAGTGAGCCCGCTCCTGTCAATCGGCT
This sequence comes from Trichonephila clavata, assembly GCA_019973975.1. Classification (NCBI taxonomy): domain Eukaryota; kingdom Metazoa; phylum Arthropoda; class Arachnida; order Araneae; family Nephilidae; genus Trichonephila; species Trichonephila clavata. The sequence continues at coordinate 142,855 of BMAO01028256.1, read as the reverse complement.
GGTGATGAATCTTTTCAGAGACATTGCTGTAGGGTTAGTGCTGCAGATAAGGGGTGGCGGTTTACCCGTTGGATCCTCGCCCTGATGCTGTAGCACTATATTCTGGGTGTACTCCAGGTAAGCGTCGAGCCTGACAAATGTCAGTTGACCGGCACACTGCCTCCCTTGTTGGACTCCGTGGTGGGTGGAGCCACGCCAGAACGAAGTTTTTCACGCGCCTATGGATCCAATTCTGATGTGCCCGGGTAAAGGCCTTGTTTACCCAACATTACAATTGACGAAATTGCTGTACGCTCTCTATTTTTAATTATCTCTTTGCCAAACAACGGCATGATATCAAAATCACCATTTGCTATTAATAAAGCTTTAATAGGAATAGGTGGTGAACCTAAATCAGTAAAACATCTACGATCTGGTGATTTACTAATTGAAACACTCTGCCATACAAACCAAATCTTTTCTTCTCGCGAAAACTTTTCTAGATTCACCTGTTTCAATAAGTCCTCATAAATCTCTCAACTCTTGCCGAGGTGTCATATCTGAAACTGACCTATTGACCACACCTGATTCGGAAATCCTCAATGGATTCACCAATCAGGGTGTAGTTCCCCCTCTGGGGGCTCACCTTCTTTAGGTGAGTACGGGTGTCACAATCCCGAGGTGCCCTAGTGATCTTTTCCTTTACTCAAGGGGTTTACTGTCTTTGGTAAACACGGGTGTCACGAACCCGGGGTACCCTAGTGATCCTTCTCTATTTTCGACCCTCCTTCTCGTTTAACTTTCATTCTTCTCTCCTTTCCCGTCTAGACAACAGATTAAAATTTTTTAAATATACATGATTATAAAATCGAAAATTTCTTTTTTGTGATTAAATTGTTTTCTTCATATATATTGTTATTAACACAGTTTTGTTTTTATTTTGTGATACATTAATTTGGTTCCTTTATTATTGATTTTGTTTTCGATTTTCGTATTGTGTTTTACTAACACCGTTGTTTGTCAACCCGCATGTTTGCCGTGTGCGGCGTCCCGTGGGGAGGGAGTGGTGTTCTGGGGATGCCTTTGCGTTCCCTTTGGCCCACGCTTCGCTGTGGACGGGTGGCAGGGGTGAGCCCGCTCCTGTTGATCAGCTGGTGATAAGTCTCATCGGAGACATTGCTGTAGGGTTGGTGCTGCACATAAGGGGTGGCGGGTTTACCCGTTGGATCCTCGCCTTGATGCTGTAGCATTATATTCTGGGTGTACTCCAGGTAAGCACCGTGCCTGGTGTTTGCCAGTTGACCGGCACACTGCCTCCCTTGTTGGACTCCGTGGTGGGTGGAGGCACGCCAGAATGAAGTTTGTTTCGCATTTATGGATCCTCATATGCTGTGCCCGGGTGAAGGCCTTATTTTACCCACAATAGCCATTGATAATATTGCTGCACATTCTCGATTTTTAATTCTATCACTACCGAACAATGAAATGTCACAGAAATCTCCGTTTATAATTCAAAAAGTTTTGACAGGGATAGGAGAGCCAAAATCCATCAAAAAATTATGATCTGGTGACTTATTGATTGAAACTAAATCTGCCTTACAAAGTAAATCTTTCCTAATGGCGAAAACCTTTTTAGATTCCCCGTTAATAGTAACTCCTCACAAATCTTTAAATTCTTGTCGTGGTGTCATCTCTGAAACAGATCTTTTGTGTGCTTCTGAAGCAGAAATCCTGGAAGAACTTGCTGATCAGGGTGTTACCCAGGTCAGAAGAATTACAATAAAAAAGTCACTTCACTTTTCCCCACTAAACATTTAATTCTAACCATCAATAGCCCTAACTTACTATCAAACATTAAAGCTGGCTACCTTAACTGTAAAATCCGTCCCTATGTACCGAATCCTCTGCGCTGCTTTAAGTGCCAGAGGTTCGGTCACTCTCAAACTTCTTGCCGTGGACAATTAACGTGCTCTAGATGTGCATCCGTTGGACATTCTTCAACGGATTGTAGTCTAGAGCCAAAATGTGTTAATTGTTCCCAATCTCATACATCCGATTCAAAACTATGCCCAAAGTGGAAAATAGAAAAACAGATCCAGGAAATAAAAATATATCTTATCCTGAAGCCCGTAAACTGATTGTCCCACAAATATCTCGCACATATGCACAAGCCATTAAACCTTCAACTATATCCAGTACTACTCAAACCGATCCAAATATAACGAACGTAATCTGCCCTCCATTACAATGTCTTAAACCCTTACCCTCTGCAAATCAAAAGGCAAGTACATCACCCTCAATGCCTGCAGTCTCCACATCTTCAACTCAGGTACATCTACTTCCTTCCACATCCTCAGAAATACCAGCCATATCAAATGATTCTCAGTTACCTATACCAATTTCTACTACTACTACCAGCACCACACCTCGAAATAGTGTATTTAATAGCCCTGTTCGTTCACCCCCTCAGGGGGCTCACCTTCTTTAGGTGAGTATGGGTTTCACGCTCCGGAGGGACCCCAGTGATCTTTATTTTCCTCTCTCCCCTCTCCTTCTTTTGGACATTTGTTTGCTTTGGGGAGTTCCTTTGGTCTATGGTTTTGTGATAAGATATCACTGTTTTAATTACATAACCCACGATTATTGCTTTCCTATTAATTTTTTAACATTGTTTAAGCAAAAAAATTGAAAAATCCAAAAAAATTTAAAAGATATGTTTTAAAAACTTTAAAAAAAAATCCCCTTTTTTTTAAAATTAACATATTAACAGGTCGGCGGAGTATCAATACCGATCTGCTGCGTACCCAGCCCTTAGCTCTAAGGGGTCTCAGTACCACCCTGTAGCCTCTCCCGCGAGGGATACTATTTGGGCAGTGGGAAGGACCCTTGCGGGGTAGGGTATGCGGTGGAAGAGTTGCGTGCGTCGCTGGCGACGGCTTTGAAGTACGTTCTGCCGAAAACGTCCTAGAGGTTGAGGGCCTTGGTAGCGGATGGCTAGGCAGTGGGGACTCGTTCATATCGAGAAATCCTCCTTGGCTTCGGCCTTGGACTGTGCCCGGCAGCACGTTATGGGGGTTTCCCCGTTGTCTAGCTTTGAAGAATCCTCCGGTGGTTCCACTTGGCACGTTAGAAAAGTGTGGGAATTCGGGGTCTGGCGGGGCCCCGATGGAACTGGAAGGAATCCGTGTAGCCAAAAATATGATGACAACTAAAGAGAATATCGTTTTGCCGCCTCCTATGGAGACAAATAATATATCTTTTGCGCCATCAAATACTCTCCTGGGCTGACCGGGTCGAGAACTCGACCCCGTCATTGAGTCCAGGAACTTCTTCGTGCCCCGACGGAGGCCAGATTCCGTCAACTCCTCCCATTGTGGAGCAACAATTGTATCTGACTGCCCGGTTTTTCATTATTAAAAAGAATGACGGACAATTTCCTCAAAATTTCACCTTTCTTAATTCATAAGGCAATCACGAGTGCCATAGGAGCTGTTAAGACGATTCGGAAGATGCGATCTGGGGACCTGTTCCTCGAAGTTACATCTTCCAATCAAGCTTCAGCTCTTATGAATCTAAAGAAAATGGCCCATTTTGGCATCACAGTCACTCCACACACCAGTTTAAATTTTTCCCGTGGCGTTATCTCGGCTGCGGATTTGTTGAACGTGGACACCGACGAGATTCTTGAGAATTTCCGCGAGCAAAAGGTCTGTGGAGTCAGACGAATCACAATTAGGCGGGATGGACAGGTGCTAAATACAAAGCACCTCATCCTGACCTTCTCGACTCCTGACCTTCCACAGGCCGTAAAGGCTGCCTATCTCAACTGTCCAGTTCGAGCCTACATTCCAAATCCGCTGCGCTGTTTTAATTGTCAGCGATATGGCCATTCTAAAACCACTTGTCGAGGTAAACTTACCTGTGCTCGTTGTGCGGAGACAGGCCATGATAGTACAGACTGTAAACTGAAGGAGCGCTGTGTTAACTGCAATGGAGATCATCCTTCTAATTCTCGTGCTTGCCCGACTTGGAGTACTGAAAAAGAAATTACCACCCTGAAAATTAAAAATAATATGTCCTACCCTGAAGCCCGACGTGTCGTGTCCTCACGCACACCGGTCCCAGGAGTTAGTTACGCTAGTGTCGCAAAAAAAACATTTAAAGACAGTTCGACACAATATTCAGATCCTGAAATAAAAACGGCGGAAAAGAACTCTCCCCCTCCAACTCCAAAGAAAATAGTTACTCCAAGACCTCCTAGCACTTCGCCTAAAAGACCAAAGTCGAAGATCCCGTCAACGAGAAATGAATTCTGCAAGACCCAAAAAGAAAATGTCTAATTTTTCGAAAAAAACCCATCCGGTGGATGATTCGGAAACAATCGAATTGCATCCATCGGAGGAGGATTTTATGGACATAGTACCGCGTCCTTCGACTCCTGGCTCCGAAGGCGGAGTGAATGCAATCTTATAATGGTCTCCTTTGTTTCATGGAACAGCCGTGGTTTGAGGACTCGACTCGATGATCTCAAATCCATCGTATCCACGTACCAGCCCGCATGTGTTGCTCTTCAGGAGACTTTTCTGAAGAGTACCATGACAATGCGAGTGCAAAGTTATAATTGTGTACGGCGGGATGTAGATGGTAATGCATCTCCAACTGGAGGTGTATGCCTTTTCACGTCCCATCTTTATCCCCCCTCAGGGGGCTCACCTTCTTTCGGTGAGTACGGGTGTCACAATCCCGAGGTACCCTAGTTATCTTTTCCTTTAACCAAGGGGTTTACTGTCTTTGGTAAACATGGGTGTCACGACCCCGGTGGGCTCTAGTGATCCTTCTCTATTTTCGACCCTCTTTCTGTCATTCAATTTTTCCTTTACTTCTCTACACGTCTAGATCACAGCTTAAAAAATATTAAATTTACTTGTATGTGTAAATGTGTGCGTTATATATTTATTTCATTTGATTACTTATCCATTAATAACATATTTTTGTTTTTATTTTGTATTGCGTTAATTTAGTGTCTTTTTTCTTCAGTTTCATTAATTATTTTGCTTATGTTGATATTCGTTTTCGACTAACACCGTTGGTTTTCCGACCCGCATGTTTGCCGTGTGCGGCGTCCCGTAAGGAGGAAAATGGTGTCCTGGGGATACCTTTTGCGTTCCCTTTGGCCCATGCTTCGCTGTAGACGGGTGGCAGGAGTGAGCCCGCTCCTGTCAATCAACTAGTGATGAGTCTTTTCGGAGACATTGCTGTAGGGTTAGTGCTGCAGATAAGGGGTGGCGGGTTTACCCGTTGAATCCTCGCCCTGATGCTGTAGCACTATATTCTGGGTGTACTCCAGGTAAGCGCCGTGCCTGACTATTCAGTGGACCGGCTCACTGCCTCCCTTGTTGGACTCCGTGGTAGGTGGAGGCACGCCAGGACGAATTTTCATTTTTTCTTATGGATCCAAGTCTAATGCGCCAGGGTAAAGGCCTCGTATTTCCCCACCCTAACATTGATCAAGTTTCAACTACTACTAGATTTTTATTGATTTCACTTCCTAACACTGGCATGACAAAAATATCACCTTTTGCTATTCATTAAGCCCTCAATGGAATGGGTGGTGAACCGAAATCCGTTAAACGGTTACGTTCCGAGGACCTACTTATGGAAACTAATACTTCTTTACAAACAAAATCCTTTCTCCTCGCGAAATCCATTCTAAACAACCCAATGACAATAAGTCCGCACAAAACTCTCAATTCCTGCCGTGGTGTTATTTCGGAACCTGACCTGTTGACTACCCCTGAAACGGAGATCCTTGAGGGTTTCTCTACTCAGGGCGTTACTCAGGTTAGAAGAATCACTATTAGAAAAGATGCAAATATCATTCCAACCAAACACATTATTTTAACTTTCAATAGCCCAAAACTACCCACATCCATTAAAGCCGGCTACCTTAACTGTAAAATACGCCCATACATACCGAATCCTCTGCGCTGTTTTAAATGCCAGAGGTTCGGACATTCACAAACATCCTGTCGTGGACAACTTACTTGCTCTAGATGTGCGTCTGTTGGGCATTCCTCCACTGACTGCAATCTAGAGCCAAAATGCATTAACTGTTCAGAACCCCATCCATCCCATTCCAAACTGTGTTCAAAATGGAAATTAGAAAAACAAATTCAAGAAATCAAAACACATAAAAATATCTCATATCCAGAAGCACGAAAATTAATAGCTCCACAGTTACCTCAAAGCTACGCTCAGGTTGCCAAACCCTCAACCTTAACCAAATCATCCCAAACAGATGAAAACATAACAAAAATAATTTGTCCACCTATAAAATTACTTCAACCAACTTCATCCCTCTTGAAACAAAATACATCAATATCCTCATCATCGTCAACCCAAACAAACCTCTTGCCTGCCGCCTCTTCAATAGCAGATACAGTGTCGGAACCTGTACTTTCCACCACCAATAATATGTTTTCACCTATTGAATCCTCTTCCAAATCAACTATTCAACCTTCTTCTGTTGTTGTTGAAACTCCCACCTGTACAACATCTAGTACTATAGCTGCTACCTCAGAATCCAATAGCTTAGCATCAACAGATACAACTTCTGTATCTCAGGTTTCAAAACGTCGTAAAAAAAAGCTTCCTACCAAAAAATTATCTAACACTGGAAAACCAAAAATAGAGATAAAAATGGCACCCCATAAACCGAAAAAAAGCTCACCTATTCAGGACACCTCAGATGATTATGTATGACGTAGAAGAAGAGGTGGAAACACCGAAAAAGAATATAATAAAACACTTGTCGGAAGAGTACTGGAAAAATGAGTGCTGGAGACAGGAGGAATTTTTACACGTTATTACTCCAAGAAAGCGTGTAGAAGAAACTGAAAGGAAATTATTAACCCCGACGAAAAACAGAAAGTGAAATTATTCAATCATACTTGGTGGGGTTAATCCCCACCAAAATCTTGTTATATAAATACATTTACCTAGATATAAAAATATTTTTTTTCTTTGAATTATTTTAACCTTATTTGACTTGGTGGGGCATTCCCCACCGAAATCGCATCCCCCACCAAAATCTGTTTGCTACTTATTTATGTGAACTTTTATATGCGAGTATTTTTAATGATTTTTAATATTTTAACGATTGATTGGCGCAGCTTAGCCGAAATCGGCTCTTGCGCCACAAAACCCTACATTCACTCACTCACTCACTCCCCACCAAAATCTGTTTGCTGTATATATGTGTGAACTTTTATATGTGAGTATTTTTAATGATTTTTAAAATTTTAACAATTGATTGGCGCAGCTTAGCCGAAATCGGCTCTTGCGCCATTAAACCCTGCACTCACTCACTCACCCATCTTTATCCCAGTAATGTCGTCACACTGCACACATCATTACAGGCTGTGGCAGTACGGATACATATCCATTCTTTAGTCACAGTCTGTTCTGTTTATTTACCACCCAATGATGTTGTGAAGCAAGTGGATTTGAATCAATTAGTCAGTCAATTGCCAGCTCCTTTTATTTTGCTCGGTGACTTTAACGGACACAGCCCTCTGTGGGGACAGGATGATACAAATTCTCGTGGGCGGCAGATCGAACAGTTGATCTCTGATCACTGTCTCTGTCTGCTTAACAACGACGAGAAAACGTATTTCCATGCACCCACGAGGACATTTCACTCCCTCGATCTTGCCATTTGTTCGCCAACACTGCTACCGATGTTGAATCTTGAGGTTGAACGACATCTATACAATAGTGATCATTTCCCTCTCCTAGTCTCGCATGTTAATGGTGCGAGGGCACAATATCGCCCTCCCACATATCATTTTCATCGCGCTGATTGGGATAAATTCACACGGCTAGCGGTTATCACCGGCACAATCGTCCAGAGCAGAGAAGTTGATGATGCCTTATTCAACGTCACTGAAGCTATTCGAAATGCTGCCGATGCAGCCATTCCGAAAACATCTTATTCTAATCGGAAGCTGTGCAAACCATGGTGGAATTCTTCCTGCCAACAAGCAAAAAAGGAACAAAGGAGGGCTTGGGGTATTTTCAGGAGATACCCCACCACAGAAAATCTCATAGCGTTCAAACGTACAAAAGCGTCAGCTCGTAGAATTCGACGTCAAAGTCAGAGAGAATCTTGGATCCAGTATATATCTTCAATAAAATCGTCCACTACAAGTCAACAGTTATGGAGAAAGGTGAAAGCCACGAATGGCCTTTATCGGGACTTTACCATTCCGATATTGGAAGCATCGTCGGCTATTTATTCGTCGCCTGTTGATGTGGCCAACTTGATTGGCCAAACATTTGCTAGTGTGTCCAGCTCCGATTCATATAGCCCTGTATTTCAGGCAACTAAGAGTCGTTTAGAGCGGACCCCTATCAACTTCAGGTGTCGACAGCCTGTACCATACAACTGTGACTTTGACATGTGGGAGTGAAGAGGGCCTTATCATCGGCCCATAATACTAGTCCAGGTCCTGATGGAATATCTTATGAATTGCTTCGCCATTTGAACAAGGATTCACTAGTAAGACTCCTGTACCTATTCAACCGAATATGGAGGGAGCAGGTGTATCCTACTCAATGGCAAGAAGCCATAGTGATTCCCATCCTAAAACCTGGAAAAGATCCAAAGGACCCTCTCAGCTATCGACCAATAGCACTCACGAGCTGCCTTTGTAAGACACTAGAACGTATGGTCCTCGTGTATCAGCTAGAAAAGAACCGATGCATTCCTCTGTTTCAGAGTGGCTTCCGTAAGGGAAGGTCCACTCTCGATAATTTGATAATGCTGGAAAGCAAAATAAGAAATGCTTTTGTCCGGAGGAACCATCTGGTTTCCATCTTCTTCGATATCGAGAAGGCATATGATCGTACTTGGCGCTATGGGATCCTTCGCACTCTTTTTGATTTTGGTTTTAAAGGCAATTTGCCAATATTTATAAAAAAAATTTTAAATCTCCGCACTTTTAGAATAAGACTTGGTGGCACTCTCTCTTCTCCTTTTACTCAAGCTGAGGGTGTGCCTCAGGGAATATTTTGAGCGTCACCCTTTTTATATGTCATATTTCACCCATCTTAAATATTTTATCGCCCTCTATACAGGCATCTTTATACGTTGATGACCTGCAAATTAGTTGCAAAGGCTCGGACATGCGACATATTGAGCGACAGTTACAAACTGCCGTCAATAATATTATTAAATGGTGCGACACGAACGGTCACAGTATTTCTGCGAGCAAGAGTTGCTGCGTGCACTTTTGCCGCAAACGGGGTATTCATCCCGACCCCGAAATACGCATCCGTGATTTACAAATTCCCGTAGTCCCCGATGTATGTTTCCTCGGAGTAATTTTCGACCGCCGACTCACCTTCCTTCCGCATATCTTACATTTGCGGAAGAAGTGTGAAAAGTCTTTAAACCTTTTGAAGGTGTTGTCCAACACCTCTTGGGGGGCGGATCGAACATCATTACTCCGAGTGTATCAAGCCAGCGTACTTTCTCGTATCGACTACGGATGTGTGGTATACGGATCGGCGTGCAATTCTGCTCTAAAAAAACTTGACCCTGTCCATCATATGGCATTGAGAATCTGCTCTGGTGCGTTTCGCACATCCCCAGTGCAGAGTCTCTACGTCGACTCAAATCAGCTCCCTCTGGATTTACGACGGAAGAAACTTTCACTTACCTATTATTTTAAGGTCTTGTCATTACCTTCCCATCCTTTAAAAAACATGACATCAGTACCAGCATGAAGAGATTATATGATGCCCGGCCATCTAACAAGCGGCCCTTTATGGATAGGATGAAGCTCATGCTCTCTGATCTCGACCTACCTAACGTGGACATCCAGCAACGAAACCTTTGGCGATTTCCACCTTGGAATATGCCACGTTTGCACTATATAAACCCTTTTGCCTCGTACAGTAAAACCACTGTCCCATCTGTTGTCTTTCAGCGCCTTTTCTCTTACCATCGCGGTCGGTATAGTGCGTATTCGCCCATCTTTACAGATGGTTCGAAACGTGCAGGTTACGCAGGCTGTGGCGTCGTGATTGAAGATAACATGCTCGGTTATAGGCTCGACACATCTTGCAGTGTTTTCACTGCCGAAGCTGTCGCCATATACCGTGCACTTCAATTAATCGACTCCTTTTCACCTCGTAAATACTGCATCTATACTGATAGCATGAGTGTATTGGAAGCGCTTGAAAATTACAACGATCGGTGCCATCCAGTTGTGTGTAATGCACTCGACATCGTTAGTCGACTATATAGCAAGGGTTTTGATATATTGTTTTGCTGGCTACCCAGCCACGTAGGGATTATTGGCAACGAGCAGGTGGACAGTGCGGCTCGGTCGGCGACGACATTTTTTCCACTAGCTGTTCCGCTATCAGATATGAAGCGTGTCATCCGGCATCATATTTTTACAGCATGGCAGGATTCATGGAGTCAGCAGTTTGATAACAAACTGCACTCTGTGAAACCTGTCATTGGAGCATGGCCTGTGATGCCAATGCGAAGGACTGATGTCAAGTTGACTCGTCTTCGCATTGGTCATACTCGCTTTACACACAGGCATTTGTTGTTGGGGGAAGATGCTCCTCAATGTCCTTCATGTAAGGTCTTGTACATAGTGCGTCACATTTTAATCGATTGTCCTGTTTTTAAGCATCATCGTATCGCTTTTTTTCATACATCTGTTTTATCCTTGTCTGACTTGGTGGGGGAAACCCCCCACCAAAATCTGTTTGCTTTTATTTTTAAAATTGGATTTTTATACCTCATTTGACAAAATAATTTTAAACTATTTTAACTTTAATTTTTATGTATGTGCATGCAGGCATGCACATATATAAATATATATTTTTTATATTTCATCGGCTTTTTTTAAATACTTTAACAAACGTATGGCGCAGTTTAGCCAAAATTGGCTCTTGCGCCAGTAAACACTACAGTCACTCACTCACTCACT